>JABUQX010017874.1:47500-50000 GCA_015478945.1 Trachelipus rathkii
AAAGTGAGAATTGAAATTATAGTAATAAAGCAGCTTCACACCTTTAAAAATATTTTTAAAAAAAGTTTAAATCTATGTAAACTAACTAAACTCAACATAACCTTTACTTAACGCATATATAAATGTAATTTATTTTTATAATTTATTTCACTTTGTATTGTTAAAAAAAAAAACCCATCTGGCACCAAGAACACTTCGTACACTTTATTCGATTACGTTGATTTTAAACAAAAATTGACTTGAGCTTAACTGTAGGCAGATAACCCACTTGGAGCCGAAACAGTTTCCTAGGTATGTCATTTTTTTTAAAATTTTGAAATATGAATAGGACCAATGACAAATATTCATACAATAATTAGGCAATTACTTAGCAACACTAGTTAGCAAATTAATGGAAACAGACATTTTATATAAGCTAGTATTTTAATAACCCTATAATAAAATGCAGCATAATTGTCTATATAAGTTTTTAAAAAATTGCTTGCATTATTAAAAATCTTTTTTGCTTTCATTCAAAATTGTTTTTGAACATTGGTCATTTTACTACAACCGTAGATATACCCGTGGACATATTAAGGGAAATCTGTGGTTTTAAAATCATAAACTTGAAATGAAGTATTGTAGTTGAATAGCAACAAGTTGAGCCACAAAACGGTATTGAATCCTCTATAGCGATATATATTAACCAGATATCATATTGTTCTAATGCGGATAATAAGTACCACAAGTTGTGTACCCAAAACATACCACTAACGGCGCTTAAACTTAAACACGATAAAAATATACTTCACCGACTCCCACTTTTGGAAATTTAAATAAACTATCCGGATCTTTAACCAAATATCGGTTTAATTACTCTGAATTCTTTCAAATATAATCTATTTTAAATAAATATCAGTTTCAAATGTGATTCCTTAATCTCTGAAAATTCATGAACGTTTGAGCTCCCAAACTTACTAAAAATTGCACTAGCAGAGAATTTTATTTATAAAAATCAACACTCGAATAACATTTTAAAATCTATTACACACTATTTTAACTTAGCATTATATTAATAATATTTATCTTAGTCGTATCTCATTTCTGCAATATTAAAGGTTTAAAGGTTATTTTATATATCGAGATGTTGTAGAATTATATATATAGGTATTTTATATTAGTTGATAGTTATGATATATTCATATGATAGTATATATATGGTTATTATCTATAATATGATTAGTTAGTATATATATATATTATAATATATTATTAATATATATATTATATATTATATATATATATATTGATATATATATGCATATATATAGTATATTATATAGTATATATATATATAATATATATTATATGGGGGAAGAGATTTACATTCCAAAGGAGCTTCGTTCGTATGTAGATTATGATCTGTTGAAGCGCGTGACGTCTATAGTGTCCAACGTGTTCAGACTCTTCATGGTGGGTCACGTTGGACTGGTGGATTGTCATGAAGTTTGCGTAAATTGTTTACGCTTGTCGTCATGATTTAGTTGGTTATTGGTGTTTATTATAAGTAAGTATTAGGTGTTTGTTGGGATGGTAGTGGTTGGTTATTTGGTAGTTATAGTTTGGGTATTGTTAGTGTGATATACTGGAACGTATATTATATTTGATAATATATATAAATATATATATATGATATATATAATTTATATATATATATATATATAATATATTATATAGTAATATAAATGTTCCAAATGGTTTTGAGATTTTAGAGTACGAATAGATTGTTGCGAATAAATGTCCCAAAAACTCATTTTTGGGATTTATTGTTTTTTTGGGGGTATATCACTAACGAATACCCACGGGTAGTCCGCCCCGATGTCAGGAGTCGGGTTTTCTCGGCTCTAGGTGGACTACGGGGGGGACTAATCCCCCCCGTTCCGGGGATGGTCTCCGGAACCCCCGCTCTTTGGTCTTTGGGTGTCCGCGGGGGTTCCTCCGACCATCCCCTCCGGGGTATGAAACGTCCCCCCCTCCGTCCCCCATCGGCTCGAACCCCCTAAAAAGGGTAAATACTCCATTTTAGGGGGCTCGTTGACTCAGTTCCGTAAAAGTAACCCTAAACTTTACTGATCCACTATGCTGTAAAACTAGCCCTAACTTTTACTAATAGACTGTTTATTAGCTGCCGAAAGATAATATGGCCTTTATGTAGTTTATGTAGTTTGGGCATATATATATATATATATATATATATATATATATATTTAAATATAATATATATATATATATTATATATATATATATATATATATATATAGTATTATAGTAAATAATATAATTATATATATATATATAGTTTAAATATTACCTCAATAAGTTTGAAATTTTTGCAGGGCTTCAAAAAAAATTTAAAATCATTCATCTCTTCTATCAGGAAGCGATAAATTTTTTTCTGCGAAAAATATGATTTCCATCACCTACAATAAAAGTTAACTTTCTCTCGTTGTTTAGTAAACCA
>JABUQX010017874.1:60000-64628 GCA_015478945.1 Trachelipus rathkii
AGATAGGTGAATTTTTCAAGATCGATAGCATCAATAACTCCGGGATCCTTTGATTCGATCACATTGTGTTCGTCATATATTGTGTAGAGTATACCATGTGACAAATTAATGAGTTCGTCCAGTAAATCAACTTCAACCATACGTTTAGATATTTCTTCTTGCATTTTGATAAATGCTGTAATATTTTCTTTTCCATTTATACAAACACCGTGTGAAGTGGGGCGGAAAATACCGCTACAGTTAGGTCTCCACCAGTTACGTAAATCGATGGATTCAATATTGTTATGTAGGGAAAAAACAAGAGTTAACCTTTTTGAATCATCTTCTTCGCCGCCTTTGATCGCAACACCCCAGGAATTTGTCACAGATGATGAAATGTACTTTTCATTTATCCATGTATTAACTTCATCAAATACACGACTTAATTCTTCACATGATAGGAATAAAGGTCTGTTAGGTGGATGAGAGGAATCAGTGCAAGTAAAGTAACGCTCGCCAGTCGACTTGCGGTGGAAAGTTAAATTTACAATATTTTTAGGATGAGATACCTTCCACACTATAATATCGTTTACAAATTTATTATTCACAAGAGAAACCATGTTTATAGTTTAATGTCGGACCTTCAACTAATGCTGAGCTTCAGCTATCCCTCTTTTAAGAAGAATGTAATCCTCTCTCTCTCTCCCAACAAACCGGTTTATACGTAGCTAACCCTAAAACGATAGCCTTAACAAGATTGAGAGGGCGGGGCTTATAACTATTGCGTAATGTTATGTTTTTTTTTCTTATCTCTAATGGATTTCTCTTGTAATGTAGCCTTAGACCTACATTTTTTATCCATTCTTATCTTTTTTTCATAATTTCTTTACACTGGGCTAAGGGTGTTTGTTATTTCATTTTCCGAATAACCCTAAAGATGAATGTATTGATTTAGGGTATGTAAAAACGTTACAAATTTAGTAAAAAATTTGACTTAAATCAATAGATCATTAGATCACAAGTTGATAGGTGGGTAGCTGGATGGTGGCTGGATTGGAGTTGTGCTCTATTGATCTATTGATCTAATGAGTTAACAACCATTTATAACATTAAATGCAAAGCCTTTTCCTATTCATATAGTCGATTTGGTTGAGTTCTGTATCAATCTAGAATGGACGTTAGTAAATTTTATGTTCCGGGCGCTGCTACTTTGTCCTTGTGTCTGGTGCCTACAGGTTGCCGGAAAACCTTTCCTGTTATTAAAATTTTAAAAAAGAGGTCGAGATTTTAGAGGCAAAGCCTGTTAAAATCATATGGTGTTACAGTGTTTACCAAGAAAAGTTTAAAGACTACAAAGATGTAATCGAATTCCACGAAGGGTTATATGATATAAAAGCTCTTCAATGTTTACCAGGACATAAAATTATAATCCTTGATGATTTGATGCATAAATTGAATGAGGCTATAGCCGAAACTTTCACAGTTTACTCACATCATTTAAACATCACAGTATTTTTATAACGCAGAATATCTTTCATCCATTAAAGCAAGCATATGCGAAGTGTTTCTTTAAACACGCAGTATTTAATCTTGTTTGGGACAAAGAAGCGGATATGAAGTCAGGTCAATGTTGTGGCTACCCAAATGTCCCGTACTCAACGTAAAAGAGGTTCTTAAAAGTATTAAGACAGTTACATCTATATCCTCCTGGTTATTTACTCTGTGAGTTCATCCTAAGAACACGCATAAGTGTTACTGCGTACAAATATCTTACCCTCCGAGATTGAGACAGTATACATACCTGAATAATGAGTACTCTAGTAGCAGATTATTTACCTCTTATGAGAAAATTTAAAACCCTGAAACTTTCTGAAAAACGTAAACTGTTATGTGAAGATGAAAAATTTATACAATGTATAGCTGAAGTATGCCTAAATCTTATAAAAGGAAATGTTCCTTTAAAAAGAGCTCAGAAGGTGAAGTTACGCCGTCACAGAAACATCATTAAAAAACTTGCGGGTAACAGTAACAGCAACAACGCCTACAACAACAACAACAACAGTTCGAACAGCCTCAATCAGACATTCAGCAGCATCAGATCGGATATAATCCTTATCACCCATTGATTCAACAACAGCCTTTGAGTTTATACGATCCTCAAGTTGAACAGATAAATAATTATGAGAAGGAACTGCAACAAATATTAAACTCCAATGTTAACATTCATGAAAAAAGAATCCTATATCAAAATGCTATACAAAAATTAGTAGATTTAAAAGTTTTATTAAAATCACCTAAGGAAGATGCAGCTCTAACAACAGATACTAAGTCTATGGTGAAAAGAGAAGCTAATTTTAGACATATACTCAAGGAAAGCTTACCAGTGAGGAGTAAGAAAACGGGTATAGCTCTATATAATATTTTAAAAGATCAGATTACATGGGATGATCTCGGTCAAATCATTATTGATGGAGAAACAATACTTGGCTCGAATATTGTTGACTTGATATCTGATCTCTCCCGTGAATGGAAGAAGGCTCCAGTGACAGGTTGGAACAGGATCAAACAAGAACTTCAGACTATTAATTTTCCAAGAAGTTTAATCATGAATAAACAGAGATTAGCGGATCTGGATAATATTCCATTGACGACGCCTAGACCTGATGCAAGTCCTGCAGGTACTTCTTTTGCATCGGATAGATCAAAGTTGATAAATAGAGGTACATTACGTTCAAGAGCGAGCCGAATAAGAAAAAATCCATACAAAGTATCAAAATGGATTAGCATCTGATTATTTATTATGATTTTTTATATGCTTGTATTATTTGTAATTTAAAATTATATATATATATATATATATATATATATATATATATATATATATATATATATATATATATATATATATATATATAAATAATATATATATAATATAGTATATATATATATATATTTTTTATTTTTTAAATATATATATATATATATATATATATATATATATATATATATATATATATATATATATATATATATATATATATATATATATATTCTATGTTATCTTTCTGTATACACTTGCTATGTTTTTAGACTTGTAATTTAAAATAGTTAATATTATTTTGTAATTAAAAAATAAAATACTTCATATATACATCTGATTTTTTATATATCCTTCCAGTATAAAGGAATAAAATTTTTATTGTTAATGTCATTGTGAATCATGGAAGCCAAGGAAGCGGTCGATAAATATTACTTTGATGTGAAACAACCATACAGTTACGGGGGTTTTTCAAGGTTTGCTTCAAAGTTTCCTCAAATTAGTAAAAAAGAATTGAAAAAATATTTAGAAGGTGAGGATGCTTTTACCCTTCATAAACCTATACGAAAAAAATTTCCTACCCGGAAAACTATAGCTCCCCATTTAGATAGCGTATGGCAATTAGATTTGACCGATATGATAAAATATAAATCTTACAATGAGGGGTATCGATATATTCTTTTTGTGATAGATGTATATTCCAGATACTTATGGTTAAAGGTTTTAAAAGATAAAAAATCAAAGACAGTTGCTACAGCAGTCAGAGAAATTATAAATATAAGGATAACTAGATATCCCAAAATGATGATGGACAGATAAGAAGGGTACAGATTTTTTAGGTAAGGATTTCAAGAAAGTAGTTACCCGAGTATGATATAGTAATTACATCAATTTTCAGTTAATAAAGCGCAATAGTTGAAGAGAGTACAAGAACTATAAAAGAAAGAAGCCATAGGTATTTCACGAAGTGAATACATTTAAATATATAGATATACTACAGGACTTGGCTTACCTTATACCCGGTCTCATCATAAGAGACACTTAATAAAGAATACCCTATAAGAGATGGTAAAGACAAAAACCGTTGACCATATCAACCAAAGGGAAAAATTAAAAGATACCACAGGCATTAAAGTAGGAGATTATGTAAGAGTATCCAGGACTGATGAAAATTTCAGAAAAGGGTATGAAGCAGGATGGTCGAGAGAGGTTTTTAAAATAGACAGTATCAGAGAATTCCCTAGAGACAGGTTAAAATTATACTATCTTGAGGATTTAGACGGAGAAAAAATAAAAGGGGGATTCTATAAACAAGAAATACAGAAAATACAATTTGATCCTAAGAGTCATGAGTATAAAATAGAAAAAATAGTAGGATCTAAAGGGAAAGGTAAAAATAAAAGTATCTTGTCAAATGGAATAGGTTACCCACGAAGTTTAATAGTTATATAAATGCTAGTGAAATTAAGAAACATTGATCAGTTTACGTTGGGAACATGGAGAGTGAAGATCATTTCTATTTAACGCTGCCTTCATCGGCTTCTATGGATCTACATCCGGAAAATAAAATATCAGACTATACAACTCAATTATTGAACCCTATAACTTTCGATAGAGAACTGTATGAAGCAGGATTAAGTGAAATAATTCTCGATGTCGGTATAGAGAATATACCTGTTACAAATTTGGCGTTTACGATATTTAGAAATGTTGATAATGTTAAAAATGTATTAAAAAGTAACGCTAGTACGGCAACCCTCAAACGAGGCAAGAATGAATATTTCTACGAAAATTATGCAATAAACAACGGTCTCTATAAATCGCTTACCGA
>JABUQX010017875.1:2500-76895 GCA_015478945.1 Trachelipus rathkii
TAATATATAAGTTATTTATATATATATATATATATTATATATTATATAAATATTTATATTATAATAATATATTATATATATATATAATTACTAGTACCATAATATATAATATATATAAAAAATATATATATATTATTATATATGATATATTTTCATAATATATATATATATATATAATTTATATATATTATATATATATAATAATATATATATATTATATCAATATATAATATATACTAATATATATATTATATATTATATATACTACTATATATATATATAATAGTAGAATATTATAATATTATTATATATATATATATAAATAATTATATATATATATACCGTATATTATAAATATAATTACTATATATATAATATAATATATATATGTGTAATTTGTATATGATTATAATATAAAATTATGAATGATATATATTTAATTAAAATTATTTTAATAATTAAAAATTTTTTAATTACCGATATATATATAATATATATAAATAATATGATATATATATATATATATATTAAATTTACGTATAATAATATATATTTAATATATATATATTATTATATATATATATCTCTCATATTATAACTTGGACACCTGTTGCACTGCGTGTGTCGTAATGGTGCAATGTGCACATGTTACTGTTGTTCAGCGTGTGTCTGTTGCTGTTTGATAATCTCCCTTTATATCTCCCGGTGTTTAGTTTTGGCAGTGTCCGACCCACGGCAGTAATAATACTATCAAGCAGCAATTCCTTATTAAACCTCTCTGACCTGCGCCGCTCTCTTCCACGGTAATAAACAAAAAAAAAGAAAAACAACAAAAGACAAAACATACAAAAAACAAAACCACATTAAAAAGTTACACACAATCTAGCCCAACTATTAAGAGAGGTCCAGCACAGACCAAGCCACCAACCATAACGAATGAACAAAAGACATCTTCCAAAAAAAAAAACAAAAAACAAACACAGTGCTTCACTATACTATATATTATATATAACTACCAAAATAACATATGGTGACAAAATACCTTAAAAAAAAATTACGAAAAACGAAACAGAATCGATTGTCCAAAACATAATTTTAAAAATCAAGCAATAATAAACCTTATAGAATAAGTAAATAAGTACCCCCAACATGACTTTGGAGAAACGGTAGATAAGTCGATCTGTATTACCGTCTATTTACGTCGAATAAAAGAAGAAAAGAAAGACTATCCCAAAGAAAGAAGGACTTGCGTTCTTCCCTCGTTTTATTGGTTTCAAATTCTCTGTATTGAATACACGGGCTTTCAAAAACACACACACCACCAAAAAACAAGCAAAAATTATAAAAATAAAATAATACATGAAAAACCTTAACAACACAAGCCATCTCAGGTGTGTGGTCAATGAATAATAAAATAATAATACATAATTATAATAATAATATCAATAAAATAAAATAATTAATACATAATAATAACTAATAAAAAAAAAAAGAAAAAAAAATAAGATATAATAATAATATATTAATAATAATATAATTAATAATAATAATAATAATAAGAATTAAGCAAGGAAGGAAAAAAAAGAAGAAACAAGAAAAGAAAAGAAGAAGATGAACAAGAGAAGAAGAAGAAGACAGAGGAAGGAAACCCAAAGAAGAAAAGAAGGAAGAGAAGAAGAAGAAAAGAGAAGAAGAAAAGAACAAGAAATAATAATAAATAATAATTAAATAAATATTAATAAACATATAATAAAATAAATAATAAAAGAATAATAACATAATAATAATAATATATAACTTAAATAAATTAAGGAAGGAGAGAAGAAAGAAGCAAAGAAAGAAAAAAAGAAAATAAAACCAAAGAAGAAGAAAGAAAAAAAGGAAGGATGTGAGGAAAGAAAAGAAAGAAGAAAAAGAAGAAGAAGCAAGAGAAAAAGAAAGAAGAAAGAAAAGAAGACAAATAACAGAAAGAGACAAAGGACAAGCGAACAGAAAGGAAGAAGACGGAAAACAAGAAGAAAGAAAAAAAGATAAAAGAAGAAAGAGACAGAAGAAACTAATAATAATAAAAAATAATAATAAAATAACTAAAATAATTAATAATAATAATAATAATAATAAAATAATACATAATAATAATAATAATATTAATAATAAAAATATAATAATTGGAAGAAGAAGACATAATAATAAGTAAATAATAATAAATAATAATAGCAAATAATAATAATAATAAAAAAATAATAATAATTAATAATAATAATCAATAAATAATAATAAGATAATAAATAATAATAATAATAATCATCGGTCACAAAGAAGCAAGAAGAAGAAGAAAGAACAGAAGAAGAAGAAGAAGAAGACAAAGAAGAAAGAAAGAAGAAGAGGAAGAAGAAGAAGAGAAGCAAGAAGCAGCAAGAGTAGAGAAACAAGCAAGCAAGAAGAAGAGAGAAGAAGAAGAAGAATCATAATTACATAATTACATAATAAACTAATAATAATAATATAATAATAATTCAATAATAATAATAATAATAATAATAATAATAAACTCAAATTAATAATACCGAAGTAAACCCAATTTCATAAACTTATAAACTAAAAGTTTAAAATGAACTTTATACAACAAATAGTAAAGGAATAAAAACTATAGAGATGATACGCATGACAGACGAACATTTTGTCTATACCCCCCCCTAACTAACCTAACTAAAAAATATTCTCTTAAATAAATAAGCCTATCACACAAAAAAATAATAAGAAATCATCTGTCATGTGTCATTAAGATTTAATTTTGCATGTTAGAAATATCAAAATTTGGAGACAAATATTTTAGGGTCATTCCTCAAGACTTTTTTTTCTTACGTTTTTCTTTTTTTACTATAAATGTTCATGTGCCATGCATTTACGATATTTCTCGACATTTTTATAAACATTTTTATTGCTTATGATATATTTAAGCATTTTTTGCTCATTTCAATCATTTCATGGAGGTTTTCTGTATTTTCAAGGAGGTTGTTGAGGCGTGTAAAAATATTAGGTTTACAACTCTGAAAAAATTGTTGCCATAGGAATATCTTCTCCATAACAAATTTCATTGCATCATAAAACTAAAATAATAAACACATAATAATAATATTATAATATAATAATAAATAATAATAATCAATAATAATAATAATAATAATAAGCAACGTCGCTACGCTCCGCCAGAGCGCAGCGATCAGGCCTAAATTCCCCAAATTTGTGATTTACGTTGTTGTTTAATCACCGCACATAAGGGTCGAACAATTAATATTAATAGTATAAAGATATAAACAAGTCATTTGTTATTTTTGTTATAAACTGTTATTTAGTTTTCAAGCCCTCAAAATTAATTATTGTATATATTTTTTTCTCATTTTTCATTACTTTTATTTTAATCACCGCACAAAAGTAGAAGGAAATCAAATAATTGCAAATTTAAAAATAATCAGTAGCTATATAGATAATCAATTAATAATAATAATCAATAATAATCATAATAATAATAATAAATAATAATCAATAAATAATAATAATAATGAATAATTTAATAATAACTACTAAATGACATAATAATAATACACTAAAATAATACATAATAATACATAATAATAATAAGAAGAAGCAAACAGAAGCACACGAATAACACAGAACTCGGAAGAAGCAAGAAGAAAATTAAATAATAATAATAATTCAATAACAGGATAAATTTTGCTCATAAAACTGCGATAATCTAATATAATATATATATAATATATATATACAACGTATATATTATATCATATAAAATATAATAATATATATTATATATAATATATATATATATATATATAACTATATATATATATATAATATCATAGTGTGTAGTGTATGTAAATATATTATTAATTTTCCAAGAAGTTTAATCATAAATAAACAAAATAAATTAAAAGGGCTTAAAATGAATATAAAACATAAGGTGTCATGTCTGTGAGGTTTTAAAAAAAGCCAAAATACCTTATAAATATCCTATATTATAGATACTCTATTTTAATATCAATTATCATACATATACTTATATATATATAATATAATTAATATATAATAGTAGTAATATATCATATATATACTATATATATATATACTATATATATATCATATAATCAATAAAATAATATATTCTCAACTCCATTTTCTCTCGCCCCACTCCTTGACCCAAAGACAGTAAATGCTACTGCTCAAATCCTTAAATGTACTCCACTGGTATAGTCTTAACATAATCCCTTTACATGCATTATGTCGCTCTTATACCCCACCGGGAAGATGACAAAGAAAAAAAAACACACACATACTTACAACACATAAAAAAAAAAAAACAATATAAAGACAACACAGATATTGTCATAAATGTGACTGACATTAATGTCATTAAACGTCACAGTCATTTGAGGCAACATTTCCAAAGAGGAATAAAATCAGCAAGAATTATTTTAAAAGGGAAAAAAATCCTGCATACACACGCATAACGATAATACAAACATCACACACCATGCGACAAACGATGATCAAGAGTTACGATAACAATTTGATAACAGTTGACCAATAATATATGACTAACAGTATATATATATCATATATATATACATTATATATATCTACTATACATACTATATAAATACGTATTATATATAATATATATATATAATGTATTATATATATATATTATACTAGTACTATACTACTACTATATATACACCGTTGTATATAATGAGTAGCGAGCAACTACAATTGTAAGTTTAAAATAATCTTTTTAATAAGTTCCATAATAATAATAATAATAATAATAATAATAATAGATAATAATAACTAATACATAATACTAATAAATAAATAATAAAATAAATAATCATAATAATGAATTAGCAAATCCTATACTCGTACAATTGGTGATTAAATAAATTATTACACACATTTTAAATATGAAATACTATATATAATATATGTTATATATATCATATATATATAATACATACTACTATATATATATATCATATATAATATACTATATTATATATATATAGTAATATATATAATATAATAATATAATATATTATATATATATATATACGGAAAATTCGAATATAACAAAATGCCTTGCGGCTACGTGCAATAAACTTTGCAAAATATAAATAAAAATAAAAATAAAAAATAAGAAAATAAATAAAATAAAGTAAAATAAAGAAAAATTTATTAATAAATAAACATAGCAAATACTTTTATAAAATATTGACTTACACATGTTGTTGTTATACAATCGCGAATGCCCGTTTCGAAAAAAAAAATTCTAATACAGCTTCAGAGATTGAGCATATACAAAATGCATTCACAATATAAACCCAACGAGAAAAAAAATTAGCCTAGTTAAATTCTATACAATGAAACTATATTATTTATTTAATAATTAAATTGAAAAATGATTTAATAACTTGAAGTATTTATTTTAAAAACAACAATACATTCCTTTGAAATTTAATCTAAATAATAATAGTTTCAGTAACAAATTATTTGAACGTCTCATAAAAGGGAACGATACATCCACCTCTCGCACGAGCTCAGAAGACACTGACGATCGCAGTGTTGCCAACTGCTAAATATACGTGTGAAAATATATCTACATACAGCGATGATCCTGCAGTTCCGTTGCTTACGTGTTGGAGTCTTGAATAAGACTGGAAAAGATTGCGGTTTTGTCCTGCTAAAGAACAGTTGCAGAAATAAAAAATTTGCCAAAAACAAAGGTAAAGAATGGAAAATAAATTAAATTTAGAATAAATTCTGCAATTTACGCATTTAGAAAGATAATAATAAATTCTCATATAATATATATATATATATATATATATATACTATATATATATAAATATATATATATATACATATATACTACTACTAATCTAATAATAATAATATATATACTACCTATATATATATATATATATCTATATATATATTATATATAATAATACTATATATATCACACTATAGTAGCACTGAATATCATACTGCAAATCAGATGTCATACAGGCACACACCAGACTTTGATAGTACAATGAGACCTACACCACCATTGAAGCTCAAGTACAGAATGATTTATCACAGAGATCCAGGTGAGGTAGTACCCCTACTGTTAAACTAATACTAATATATACGTAGTATATATATAATATTAATATATATAATACATATAATATATAATATTACTATCATATATATATATAATACCTATATATAACCTATATATAATAAGTACGCTTTTTAAAGATTTTAATATGGAGAAATTAATTTTAGTATGAAAATTAAATTACATGAGGGCAAATGGAAAAAAGTTTCAATTTTTACTGTCACTAATACAACACCAACAACAACAACAACGAACAACAACAAAACAAAACAACCAACAACAACAACAAAACAACAACAACAAACATACACAAATACAAACAACCAACACAACAACAACAAACAACACAACAACACAACAACAAACCAACAACAAACAACACAACAATACTACCTACTACTACTACTACCTACTACTACCTACTACACTACTACTCAAATACACTACTTACTACTCCATCGCTACTACTTAAACTACTACTACTACTACTACTACTTACAACTAATAATAATAATAAAATAATATAATATAATAATACATCAATTAAATTATAAACTACCTAATAATCATAATTAGAAATAATAAATGCATAGTTAAATAATAATATAATATAATATAGAATATATGAAATAAAAAATTATTTATTTAATTTGCAAATATTTGAATTATATTTGACAGTGAAATCCTTCAATATATATATTACTTATTTTATTATTAATTATTACTTACGTTATTATTTCATATTTTGGTTTGAAAAATCTCCAAATTATTACTTTTAGCTTCATTAAGATAATCATATGTTACTATTATTATTTATTATTATATATTTTATAATTATTAATTATTGTTATTTATTGTTATTATTTATTCATATTTATTATTATATATTAATATTTATTATTAATTTTATTAATTATATATTCATTTTAATTATTACATTATTATTAATATATATATATTCATATTATTATCTATTATTATTATTATTATTATTATCTATTATATTTTCATTATTCATTATTATTTATATATATCTATCTATTATTAAATTTATTATCATATTATTATATATTATTCATTATTATTTATTATATATTTTATTACTTATTATTATTTCTTATTATTATTACTATATTATTATTCCATTAATATATATTATTATTATCTACTTATTATTATTATATATAATAATATATTCTATTTTAATATTATATTATTATTATTTATATTATTATTATTATACTTATTATTATTATTATTATATATGAACAAGGATGATACGACGAATACAGCTTCGGATCTGTCGCTATGTTGAAGCTATCACTTGTACCAGACCCCGTACAGAAATACACAACACACATATGCAGCGAATAGGGATGCATAAACAAAACCATTCACAACAAACTGAAAATATTAATTCACTTCTAAAATTATTGAATTAAATAAGAGAATTTACTCTCTATCATCAATACCTGGCCAGAGCCTCTCACTAAGAACGTCAGACGGAAATTAACTCATAAACAAATATAACGAAATGTCCGATTACCTAAAATCTTTATACTTAGAAGAAAGAGAGAAAAAAAGAAAGCCCTGAGTTTTAACTCATAACATTTTCTATTCGTTACCATTCTACAATTATAGTTTTAACAATACTAATTTTTGTTGCAGCATTGTGGACCACCTCTCTTTGAAATTGTTGTATATACCAATGAGCAAGCTTTTGTAAGTGCTATAAATGATTTTGTTTTACTTTTTTGTGAGTTTTCTCAACATTTCATTATTGATATAGAATTTGTTTTTGTTACCTTAAATATTGCTACATAAAATTTGAAAATCTCATTCAATTTATGGTTATATTTTCAGACCGCTTACCCTGTAATTGAACAATTAGACCAAAATAATTTTATTTGGTATAAGTTGTTTAAAGATTCAACAAGGTACATGGATGGAAAGCATCTTAAGGACTTAAATTGTCTCAATAGAGATCTTAATAAGGTTTTTGTTTTTAATTATTATTTTATATAAATAAATTCATTTTTCCATTTGTAACAATTTTTTTCTGTCTGAAATTGTGAAATTAAAATGTCCATTCATAGGTTTCGATTGATGATAATAAAATTATTTTTATTTATTTTATATAATAGGTTATTGTAGTTGATTGGGATAAAGATGCCATTACATCTCACAGAAATCAATTAACTCTTTCTCGATGGAGAGGAAACATGAATGACCAAACTCTTGTTGAGCTCGCCATGATGCTTAGAAGTGAGTCTTTGCCTTCCATTTTCAAGACAAACACCATAATTCTCTTTTGAAAATATAAATTCCGTTGCAGGAAATTTTGTATTGTTTTTTTTTTGTGAGATTTTGTCTTTTTTCTGGTAGGAAATAATTTTTTGGAATAGCTTTGTAAAATTATAAAACTGTAATTTAAAACTATATTACATTTATACTCTTGTGCGTTTAACATTGTTGTGGTCTTCATGTATATTTTTCGATCGAATATTAGGAATAAAAATGTAACTTATCCTTTTCTGTTCATTTTGAAGGTGCAAAGTCTGGCATTCAAGTTTGTCATGTAAATCCTAATGCAAAAAGCTTAGTTTAGGACAATTAGACATTAGTGATATAGATGACAGTAAATAAGTGCCACATGAAAGGACTATCGAGACTGTCACAAGTCAACACTACCACAAACATGTCATACAGCAAAATCAACAAGCCCTGGGCTTGTCAAATCTTGTTGTAACTACAAATCCACAAATTTGCTTAGTCAAAAACTAATGATATATAAATTTGGATGACAAACCATCCACATGCAGTTTAATAATAAGGTTACTGGCACACATGCAATCTAGCAAAAGCTGCTATAACTAAAAACTCCCCAATTTGGCTTCGTAATATTATTATATGATACACCATCCGATAACGATCTAACCGTTTTTAAATTGTTGCATATCGGTCACGACTCAACAATCCTCCTCTGGGCAGACTATTCCATAAATTTAACAAACGCCTATTATCGAATGACTGTAGTTTGTGTTTTTTGTATGTGTGCTTTTGTCTGCGACTTCAAGTAAATCTTCTATTATAATATATAAAACATTTCCAAATACACAGGAATGGACCAAGGTTCAGTTTGACGTCCACCCACTGGTCGTAAGTTAAGTTTTTTTTTGGTTGAAGTCATTTTTATAAAATAGAATTAATAAATCCTTCAACTGCAAAATCAAATATCTCTTCGTCCAACATCAAAAGATAACAAAAACCACGCATCAAAAAAGTACTACAACATCATTCCAACTAAAAGAAAAAGATATAAACAGATTAAGTTTCCATATTCAGTCATACAGTTAAAACCATCCTATATACATCAACTTCAGGATCGAAGGATGAATTGGAACAACTTCTACTGAAAGAATTAGGAAGAAATGACGTAGGTAATAGTGAACTAAAAATAGAAAGAAACAGGATAGAAGTAGATTTATGGAATGTCATTCCTCGCCCATCCTTTTCATTCACTTATCAAATACATCTCTCATTCCACAATTATACAGTAACGGAAAAAAAAAGTATATCAAAATATGTAAATAGTCCTGGTATCATTCTTCATTATGTTTTGCAAAATTTAAATTTCCCTGACTTATTCATGACTTTTTTGGAATTTCCCTGACTTTCAGCATATTTTAAAACGTTTCCCTGACTTTCCCTGACCAATTTTTTTTTCCCTGACTTTCCCTGACTTTCCAGAAAGTGTGAACCCTGTAGTGTATCTCTTACTGAAAAGTATTCTCAGTCATCTTTAGTTACTAACCTATATATTTGGAGGAATTTGCCTTCTAGTTGTCTACCTAGCAGGTGCAACCACTGATGATGAGCGTTGGGATAGTGAAGGCCGCAGTAAGCTTCAAAATCAGCCAAATCCACGACTTTAAGTTTTTGGGAATTCTTTAATAACTGTGTTAGAAGCACAATGGCCTCTTCCAACATGTCTAACCATTGTTTCATATAGGGACTCGAGTACATAGAGGGTTCATTAGGGTTTGACTGGCGTTCGAGGGGTCTTTGAAGCTGGGGTTCAGGAATGACATTTTTTGTAATCACTGGAATAGTGTGTGTATATATTTCATATTTATCTAAGAATTCTAGGGGGGGGGGTTGTAGTTATAGATCATATTTTTCAGAAAACTCAAGATTTACTCTATCAGTGAAAGATAAAGGATATCTATGTCCTCCAGCCCTATCAGCATATTCAAAGTGGTGTAGAGGTCCACCAGAAGTTAATGGTTGGTGTCGTAAGGGTTTTCCAAGTTTACCAGTGGGAAATTACCTGGGGATTTCTAAATGCCTATGATAATTATCATCAATTTGGGAAGGTCATGTACTATGTTGGGGCACTAACATATGATTTTCATTCTGTTCAGTTAAAGACTTGGGGAGTAATTTAGAAGAACCAATGACTTGTATTCTGTAATTTGGATCTTTTAACATTCTGTGTTATTCTAGATTAGCTGATTCAAAATTTATTTGAACCAATTGTTTTTCTGTTCTCATTTTTTCTTTTTATAACTTTTGTAACAAGATATTTATTTCTGGTATAGACAGAGGTACGTCAGAATTGACAATATCTACCTGGTCTTTCCTACTCATATCTACTTCCCCATCGCTATCAAGATCCTCACATACTTCTATTTTGCTATGTGGATCCAAAGTTATTGCCTCAGATGGCTCTGCTAACAAATCTTCCTGATCATCTCAATATATCTACTGGGGGGTAGTATATATTATAACTCTCTCGAATCTGACCTGTTTTAAGTAACAAAGAAAACTCAAAGAAGAACTTATCACTCGTGTGACCACCACTTGAGACGCCTCATACACAGGGGTGCTGTCTGTGTGCATAGAATTTGTAGTGTGATATTGGTAACTGGCAGGCATAGGTCGCTGGGGTTTCGCTTTCGTTTCCTGCCTACCTCTATTCTTTGTGTTTCCTCTTCCGATCTTCTGCTAGTTTCCTGATGAAATTTTAAATACTCCTCAATGTTAAGCCTAAACTGTTGCTCGATTCTGCGTAATTTATAGTTAAGTTGTGAACTTTTGAGGTTAAAAACCCTCTCTTGAATAGGGCTCTGTCTGTGAGTGTGGTGAAAACATGTAAATATATATATATATTATATATATATAATATATATATTATAATTAATTAAGATATACTATATATATATAATATATATATATATATTAATATAGTATATTATATATACTTATAATATATATATATATATATATATATATATATATATTATATATATTATATATATTATATAATATATATAAATATATAAATATATAGGGATAAAAGTATCAGTATCAGGTATCAGCAAAAATTTCTGTATCGGTTTTGAAAAAATTGTGAGTACTTGTATCAGTATCGGACTAAAATTTCGGTATCAGTGCAACACTAATATTTACTATATCACTATGATTAAAAAAGCCGTTGAAAATTTTGATTTTAAAGAGGCATATCGTTACTTCGGAATAATTTTCCTTTATATCTGACCAACTGTATACCGTTTTCGATTTTCATTTGTGCTTTCGAACGTAAAAAATGTTCAGTTTTCGTTTGTTTTTGTCAACTTTGAGCGAATACTTCGAGTGCTTGCAAAATTTAGGATGTGCTTATGCAAAAATGATAAACAAACAAGTATGGGCTGCGTGGTAGGCCCGTTTGAACTGATGAATGTTTCATTCAATAAAATCAACTTTAAATATAATTTCTTCCAAATGGATAAACTCCATTACAATAGTTGATCAATAATTTGTAATATAAATCAATTTGTTGTTTTTATTTTTGTTTATTCCAAATCGACAGGCTCCATCACAACAGCTGATTCCAATTATTTTGCAAACAAGCAGATGAGATATCTAGGTTCATTGCAGTAAAACTTCGTAACAGAAAGTCAGCGTCGTTTTTTGCATGAATATTAGTGTTAGAAAACGTGTAAGCCTTTCATTTTTTATTCTTATAAATAATTTTGACGAAGCGGAAGCACAAAAGAAAAAATGAAAAAGAAAATATGTTTTTATATTATATATAATATATATATATAAATATTAATATATATATATAATTATATTAATATATATATATATAATATATATATATATTTTATATATTATATAGTATTATTATTTATTATATTATATAATATATATATATAATATATATAATTATATATTATATATATTAATATATATATATAAATATATATATATATATATATATTTGACCTGATGTTTTGCGAATTGCCATAGCTTTTTGAAATTTTTTTATAAATAATTGCAAGTAGCCATTTTCGGTTGATTTTTATTCATAAAATGATTATCACCCTGTTTAATGCTATGGTATATTGTATACTTTAAAAAAGTAATGAATAGCTAGTAATTATTAGTTTATAAGCGTGTTGTGTGTTTCTATTATAGTTTCTATTATATTACTATTATAATATATATAACAGTATATATTATATATATATATATATTATATCTATTTATATATAATATATATATATATATATATATATATATATATATATATATATATATATCTATTAATATATATATTATATATGCTATACTATATTATATATATATAATATATATTTTAATATTATATATATTTTATATTATATATAAAATATATATATATATATATATATATATATATATATATTGATGGATGCACTACAGATGTGATGTGAATTGAAGAAACAGAAGGAAGGAGAAAGAGAGATTAACGGGTGGTCAAGTAAAATACATTGTATTTGCTATGACAATTTTTGTTTATTTTATTATTTTAGCTTTTGAATGATTCCTATATAATACATTATTTGATTAGCATTATAGAATAACTAAAGATTATTATAATAAAGAACATTAAAACAAAAGGGAAAGATTTGAATAAGTACCATATCTGTTGAGAGTGACTAAAATCAAGCAAGAAGTGACATTCAGGCAGAGGACACTATAATTAGTTATAGAACTACCAGTCTGTGTGTGCTGGCTTTAGATTAAAATTATTGCAATGGGGTGTTATCAATTGTATTAAAGGGACGGATGATATATCTTTCACGAGTACATACATTGATTATTACATACTTTTCTTCCCTTTGCTTTTCTATCTATATACACAATTTGTTTCTTGCTTATCAGGGTTCGTTTGACTTATATTATAAGGGGTAATTTTTCTGCCTGCTTTGATGACACATTTACTTGTGGTTCAATAACAAAAATAGTAACATATATTCAACATCCTAGAGATATATATACATTAGTATTTCATTTATTATAACATACAATTGAATGATAACCATATCAAATTAATCATATATATATTATATATATATATATATATATCATGATCTATATTTATATTAATATATAATATTTATATATATTATTATATATATATATATATATATATTATGGGTTATATATATAGTATACTGATCTTATCGTATCTGCCCCTTAGGGGACTATGGAGAGTTCTTTGTGTGTGGATAGTGCTTGACATATATAAGGTTATTGACAGGGATATGGATGCCCGATGTAGCTCTCTAAAGCTATCTTCCTTGGATTTGCTCTTTTCTTTGCCTATTCTTGTCTAGTTTTCTTTCAGATCGTTCCATTTCAGCTCTTGTTGATGGAGCAACCTCTTTCTCCTTTCTTATTAATTGTGGGGTTCCTCAGTGTTCTGTCTTATCTCCAACTTTACTCCTACTTTTCAAAAACGTTCTTGGCTGGACTTTTAACTCTGTTCATTCTTGTACTGATGACTCAACTCTCCATTCCTTCACTTATTTCAAATGTGCTTCCTCGTTTGTATCTAGAGTTGCCTCTCGTCTACAGTTTCGGCTTCAATTTTTGCAGATCTGGTTGGGATTCCTCAGTGGGGTAACCGCAATCTTGTGAAATTCAACTATAAAAACTCAATCAACTCTTCATATTTCCCTCTCTAAAACACCTCCCAACTTTCATATCCCCTTCAAAGGCTCTAATGTTTCACCTGTGAACAGCAAACATTCTTGAATTGAACATAAATAGTGAATTATCTTGCAAACCTCATATCACACTGGTTGCTAAAAAAGCTGGGAATTCTGTTCAGATTGCGTTTATTTTTTTCTTCTGCTCAGTTACTCGAGTTATACAAGGGTCTTATTCGCCCCTGTATGGATTACTGTTATCACATTTGGGGTGGATCCGGTTCCACCCTTATTTTGGAAAGTGCTAATGCTAAGAGACACAAACTATCCAATACTTTCTGACTCCTTTGAGCCTCTTTCTCTGCAATGTGACATTGGCACCCTCTCTCTTTTCTATAGGTATTAGAAATTCACCTCTCACATTCCTCCACAACCTAGTCGCCCTCGTAACATAATAGGTGCCTTACTCTCACATGAATATTGTGTGAATATTGGAGACTCAAGGATTACTTGTTGTGGTGCCTCCTTCTTTCCAGCCACATCCGTTTTAAGGAACACCTTGCCTTCATCTATTTTTCTTGCAATATTCAATTGTCCTTTCTTTAAGTCCCACATCTGCGCTCACCTGAGGGAATTGTGTTAGGAAAGGGACTGGGTGGGTTTACTTTTTTTGTTTTTGTTTTTTATTGTTTTTTTGTTTTGCCCCCTCCTTTTGAAAAGAGCCCTGCCCATGAGTGGTGGCATTGTATATATATATATATATAATATTATATATATATAGGGTAGAGATATATATATACTATATATATATATATTTATATTAGGTGTATTATATTGAAAGAATAACATTTATATAAATGAATTTTATAGGTAATATTTAAGTCCATCTGATTTATATATATATATAATATATAATATATACTATATATATATATATATTATATATAATATATATATATAATATATATATATATATATATATATATATATATTACTATATTATATATATTATATATATCTTGTATATATATATATATATTATATATACGGATCTTTTGTATATAGTACTATACATATGTAGATATATATATATATATATATATATATATATATTGCGGAGGGTAAGGCACGAAGATATCTATACAATGATATTTTGGATTTGTCGATAATAAGACTTTTCCAATTTGCCAATTTACCCTTCGTTATCTTGGTTTAAAAATGGACGAAAATAAGAAACATGGAAAAAGATAACTAACCAATGAAAACACTTAGCTAACCTTAAGTTATACAAAAAAAAACTTATAATCACCTGGTGTATCTAAGACTTGTTGTGCGTGAGCTGCAGTATATTTTCCAGGATGACTTAAGTCAGAGCCACCTCCTTCCTATTTCTTAGCCAGGGTCTCAATGTCCGCGTCCGCGTAGACCCACATTATTCTCACTCACTTGCATTGCATAATAGGATTGCTTTTGGTTCATCGTTTTTTAATAGTAGGAGAAGGAAAGATTGTGTAAAATAGTTTTTAATATCTCCTCTGAGATAGTGAAATAAAGACAAAATAGAATCACGCCCAGTGTGATTTCATTTAATAGTACAGTAGAAAGATACTAAGAAAGATCACGCCCAGTGTGGTCTAAAGAAACTTTTAACACTCAATCGCGGAGTGAATTATAAATAAACAACTAGTAGGTAAGCTACAGAATAAACAATTTCTCGTATAATACAATGGTTTTACAGATATGGTACAAAACTAAGAGAGCTACAAAATAATGGTAAGTGAAATCAAGCACAGTGTGATTTCAGTTCTTTTATTTTTAATCACTAAAGTATTTTCAGATCACTCACAATGTGATCTTATATTTTTAATAGTTTTATTTACAATTGTTGAAAGAAATCTTTGTTCTATTTACAATCTTATAAGAATGATTTTACAATATTAATTATTCATTATTTATCGATTATAGAAAAATTTATACTTATCTTATTTGGGTATTGAACTTATATTACAATCCAACATTTTATCTTGATTTTATCTTATATTTTTAATAGTTTTATTTACAATTATTTAAAGAAATCTTTGTTCTATTTACAATCTTATAAGAATGATTTTACAATATTAATTATTCAATATTTATCGATTATAGATAAATTTATACTTATCTTATTTGGGTATTGAACTTATATTACAATCCAACGTTTTATCTTGGTAAATACTGTTGGATTTCAGCACTAAACAAAACCTAAGAATGAAACCTAAATGACAGCATATTTTTAATTCTTACTTTTAATTATTTATTTGATTTTTTATGGAATATAATTAAATAAAGCTTACCCCGACCGATTTTTAATCCGTGGGAAGGGTTTTGTCACTATTTGTTTAAATTTCTTTAGATAAGGAATTCCAATCAAAGATGGCTGGCAAAATAAATATTATAAACTTTCCTATCCTTTAATTAATTTCTTCTTATTTTACCTGATATTATTTAAGTATTTTTATTGTTAAATTAATAATCTTTCATATTATGTTTCTTTCATATTTTTTATCTTTAACAGATTTTGTGGTAGAACAAAAAGCTTAAGACTAAACTTGATCTTCTTATCTCTTTTTTTATTTTATAATCAGTTCTTGTTTTCAGCCTTACTTCTATAATTTTAGACTTTGACCGTATGGTAACAAAGTACATAAATATATTTATCTACGTATCAAAATAAGTAAATCATAAATATCAATATCAATTAATATCAAAAAACTTTTCAGTGACTGAAACATATAGCTACATATAAAAATAAGTGAATCATACACATCAATATCAATTAATATCAAAAAACTTTTCTGTGACTGAAACATATAACAAGTAAGTAACAACAGTTTATTTATTTAAGTTGGTCATATCTAAATCCATAAATAGCACGTAGCGGAGTAAACAAAACAGCTCATTAATTATAATATAAGTACGGTCATCATCGAATCACATAATATATAATAGTATTTGGGGTTATAATGTAATAAACAGATAATATTAAAATTATAATAATATAACGTTAAATTAGTGCACTAGTATAGGAACACTCCATATGGGTATCTTAAATATATATATAGAACACGGTGCTTTTCATCTCACCACTGATATAGTTTTAAGCCTCCTTTAGTAGTATTATATATAAAATTTATTTAATAAGTATTAACTTTTTTATAAACAACACCACAACCTCTTCATTTTCATACTACAATATAAATGACAGAATACTATTTTGTTGAAGGATGAAGGGTTAATATTATACATAAAGCTATCTTTTGATTATCTTATTAAAGTATTTTTATGGATGTTAACACACAAAAATTCCAAGCTACAACCCAGTAGTTGGCACCCACCGCTTTAACCTGTTACTGGTCACCCGCTCTAATTACCAACTAAAAGACGTTAACTCTGAACCTTCTTTTTGTCTAAGATAAAACACCCGACGCACACAAGGCGATATTACAACATTTCTTTTTTGTATAATTTACAAACCCCCTATATACTAAAATTGTTCTTCATTGATCCCTTTTGTATTTGAGAGAACGGCTTTTTGTGTGTTGTTTTCTAGAGGAAATTGTTAATGTATTTTTTTTTTATGATATATGCCGTTTAGTCTGATCTACGTTAAAACTATTGCCTTAATAAATTTAATGATTGTGTGAATACTACAAATCGTCAGTATTATTTTATGAGAAGTAACCCCGTTTAAAAGTTTCTATATTCATTACTTTTTCTCTATGTGTTTGGTCATTATTTTAGTATTGATCCCATAGTACTCATTGAAAGCATATAAAGAGCAGATAACGTTGTTTATGATTTTAGATGGGTATCGAAGTGAGTTTCTCACCACAATTAAAGGACTTTTGTAAACGAACGATATATAGTAACCAAGTGATTATCTTGGAGTCTGTAATATATCTCTAAAAAATCGATTGAGGAATAGCATTAAGAGTTAATCTCTCTTATATTCTATTGTAGTATAAGATCGTTATATGCACTACCATAAATCTTAACACTTAATTGTATCGAGCTTAATTTAAATATGGAGGAGTAGGAAGAAAGGAAGTATTCCCCTGAAAATCAGAAGGTTGATCAACAGGTATATATGATCTAGGATTTTGAAAACCTGCAGAAGGTTTGGATGGAGGAACAAGGAAACTGTCTTGCTCCTCTCTTACATAAGGCTGATACTGTACAGCTCTATTTACATTTACATTAGCCTCTCCATAAGAAGTGGAAGGCATCATACATTCGTAAAGAAACTGTTCTTTCTCCCTTTCGGTAGACAGAAAAGAAGATTGATAACGTTCTGCATTACTGGTTTTATCCTCATTGTGGGCCCTATGAACATTCGTCGTCGTTACATTTAGTCGTGATTTCACACCAGTGTTGACTCTCGAAGGAATCTTATAATGCTTGTACGGAGCTGGATGATAAAAATTATTGATTTTTATGAATTTATCACTATATTTTTTCATGAAATGCTCCAAAAAACGCTTATTCGGGTGCAACCCATCTGGAATCAAAGGTGAATCCATCGTTAACGATAGCTGGTTCATAAACTTCTTGTGTGGAGGTTCCAGCGAATTCTCAGTTGACTTTTTGTTTTGATAAAAAAGATCCAATACATCATTGCCAACAAGAAGATTTTTACCAGTCCATGTATATTGGGGTGTCAACAATGTTTCAAACTTCTTTAGAGAATGTAGAGAGTGTTCTCTCATCTTTTCTGGACTATAAGTTGAATCTGTAAGGCAATAGTCTGAAAAAGCACTACCCCAATCCCTTATAATCCGTTTCCTATTAAAAGAATATACGTCTTGGACAGGGGGTATCATCAAATATATTTTAACAGCGGGATTAACCCGTTGAGCAACCTGGGTGATCTCATTCATTATGACCGACTCTAGCTGATGAAGAGAGAGAGGATGTGAAGCGTGCGGAGCAGGGACACCGAGTATTGTCGAGTGCAAATAGTAGTTTTGAAACTCTGGCAGGGTACTTTTATAACCTTGTGTGAAGCAACCAAGGTTCCTCTGAGCTTTCATACTCATAGTGATATATATTCACAATTGCTCCTTAAATACAACTTAAATTAGTATTAATCTATGTAGCGCATATATAGATGAGAAGATGCTCGTGGATCTCGGTTCAGTAGGTAAATTTATGTGAAGTGTACACATAGATCCAGTACCATTCTGAAGTAATTAAGAGTTGTGAGTCCACCAACAATAATGAGATAGATGAGAAATAAGGAGAAAGGAGAACAGGCGATTTCACACTCGTGTGATAGGACTCCGAGACAGAGTTCAGAGACAAGCCTCACTCTGAGGTATGAGAATACAAGACATTATTTGGGTGGACACGGACATGTGTTGTCCCTGACTTATTATGTTATTTTCCCGACGTGACATTTTACAAAACAAAGAAGGCATTGGGTACGATTCTCTTATTTTAATTTTTCCATTAACCAATTTTCAATGTAATAAACTTCTTGTTTAGACCAAGAAATAACAATATAGTAGTGAATAAAAAATGTCAATAGAATAATAGTCAGACATAAAATAAGATAGTTAAAATGTTTGTAAAAAACCATCTTATTTTCCTTTACCTCATTATCAAATTATTTTATTGGGGGGATGAAGATTTCGTGGAGCCATTAGTATTATATAAGGCCCGCTGAATTTATTAAACCACTATTGCATCTGTTGATGGAGTACATAATAATTTAAGTAATTTGGCAGGTGTTATTAAAGCGTATAACATACTCAATCTATGATAGATGCACTGCAGT
This sequence comes from Trachelipus rathkii, assembly GCA_015478945.1. Classification (NCBI taxonomy): domain Eukaryota; kingdom Metazoa; phylum Arthropoda; class Malacostraca; order Isopoda; family Trachelipodidae; genus Trachelipus; species Trachelipus rathkii. The sequence continues at coordinate 22,482 of JABUQX010017875.1, forward strand.
TAGAATTTTATAAATTACACCCTCTAAGCCGCCAAGGCAACCACTTGTAATACAAATTGATTAAAAAAAGAAAGAAAGCTCGGATTTTTCAAATCTGACAGAAGGATATAATTTGAAGCGACATTTTTACAAACTTTAATTATATTTATTATAGTTTATTTTAAGAATATATAAAATAAACTCTCTAGAAAATTATGACCTAGAATTACTAAATTAATAAAACTTTAGTCTTACTATAAGCTATAGATCACCAAAGATGTAAGCAAAATTAATTTTTTTTTATTTAGGTCAACCACCGCCCGTGAGATGAAGTCGTGCTGCACCGATAACAGACTGCTTGTCAGCGCAATGTTTAGGCTGCAGTACCGATGAACAATGCTGTTACGTTCACCTAACAGGTGGTCTAATATTCAATTCACTCCTATAACTCAGCACTTATAACGTACGTCACACTGATACTGGTTATTTCACGCGCTAGCAGATATCAGGGCGATAATTAGAGTATATAGAGAGAGTTTAAGATAGTTCACTAGTCACGGCCCTAATCCCTGAAATATATTAATATATAATATATAGATAGGATATTATAGAGTGTAAAAAAATCTGAGGATATAGATATATAGTAAATAAAGCAGAATGTAATATTAAAGTAGTGAATGGTAGGAAGGTATTACAGTTAGTTTCGATTCATTATAAATATATATATATAGTATATATATTAAGTTATAGTATATATGATTATACGTCACATTTTGTACTATATGAGCGGATGATAGTGGATTAATGAACATGATGACCTCACACGATGTCACCTAGCACTCACACCCTAGAAAGTCGGTCTCTCACTTTTACTAGGTAGAGTGCGGTTACTCGCTAGCAATAAGCTCCAACAACACTCGAATCACCTCCTCCAAGAAACTAACACACTCAGTCACATAATAGTAAATCACACACAAGTCTCCGGTAAAGTGATGTAGTCGCGGAGAAGCTCAACCATGCTCATACTGAGGACGGAAACATCACTGTACAAGAGAGGACAAATGACACCTGCTACTCACCAGTAATACAGGAATCCCATACGTGGGTACGCGAGAGAAAAAAAATAGTGACCCAGCACTCCGCGCTACTGACTTAGAGCTGTCTTTTGGAAGAAGGACGCCAAAGACTCAGAGAGCAAAGGATCGCGGGTAGTTAGGTAAAGTTGTTCACAGGTTTTGAAGAACAGGTCAAGACACTACTCCCTTGTGGTGGTATGTGGTGAGGCATGCGGCACGAGGGTAAAAGGTTGACCATCTGAGGACGGAAGTAATGAGTAGTAGAAGATTACACGTGCGATAGAGCAGCACTTGCTGTGGCTACGGATAATCGTGAATGATGTTTTGCGTGGGGGAATAGGAGGACTCAAGTTTATTTGCCACATAGTCTGCTACCCTATCAGAAAGGATAGTATATTATAGTCTTACTCTATATCTAACATAGGTCGACCGCACACCAACTACACACGGAGTAGGGACGAAGAAGGTCGCACACTTGAAGTGTACAAGGTACAGGGAGAGGAGGGGTGAGTTGAGAGCCTCTTGTAGCCTGTAGACTCCTACTCCTGCCAAAAAGCCGACGTTTTGAATCAACCCATCTATCCGAGCCGCCCACAACTTACAGCAATAGATGAGAGGACACAACGCGCAGGCTTTAAAGTGAGAGATTTAAATTCAGTAGAAGATACTCTCCACAGAGCCAAGCGGAGATGGAGAGAGACCACATTTCGAATATCACTAGGAGAACAAGATAACTGTGATAAGGAGAGAGAAAAAAAGAAAAGACCATCGCACTCCATGACACATAAAATCTACGCCAGTGTGTCTTATGAGTCCACAACAGAAAATGCTCGATTGTTACGTACTGAAGTTTCACAAGATCATTTCTCTTTGTTGTTATGTACGCAGAGGCCAAAGCATGATTTTAATCTCTGATCAACAGTAGTACGTGCTAAGCGATAATCGTCGATCAGTAGTGGTGAATAGAATAATGTAGTAAGGGGCTCTTATAGCGAGAGGGATGAATTTGAGTTAGAAGGATTGTCTCTGCTTTCTAGAGCACTGATGCTCTGGCATATTTCACGAAGGAGATGACCCACTTGCGGGGATAAATCTTCCATCCTTAGGATAGGATAGAATGCAATCAGAAGAAGCAGTCCAAGAAATCGTGAAAACGGGATAAGTCTGTACACAAACAGAAGAGAAAGGGCTATCTCACAAAGAGTGAAATGAGGAGGAAGGTTAGGCAAGAAAAATAAGATTAATGTTAAATGAAGGAAGACACTGTTTCTGCTAATATGGTTATCTCGAGACTTCAGTGTCGGACGAAAGTGAAGGAGAGCGGAGGATATGAGAGTAAACAGATGTACGCGCACCACTCAACCCACTTCGCAGGGAGATAGACAACTGCTAAGGACGCCGAGCACAGTTAGTACACAGGATAAAACGGAATAGGTGCCGCGCACTCACCATCCCTATTCAAATAACGAGCCACAGGGGAGCATGGGGAATAATAAAAGAGCGATAGACTAAAGACGTCGCACAAAAGAGGAGGAGAAAGCTCCAATCACACAGGTGCTAGATCATGGCGAGAAGCGGTCCAGCTCTCCTAGTTAGCACGTCCATTACCGGCCAAAGCGCTGCGCTCACGAAGGGTCATAAGCCACACCCATGTCGAAGTTGCTCGCATCCGTTAGGTTGGTCTGTCAACGGACGTGGTTAAATCTTATAGAGTTCGTCATGATGGTAGAGAAAAGGTACTCATACAGAGCAGAACTGCGAGGCCCCTGAATCTCAAACGAGGCGATATAGATGTAGCACAAATATTAAGAAGAGAAGAGGCGCAAGACAGGCAGACGAAGAGAAGGAGCTCCGAATAAGCTGATCAAGAGAAGCCACGAGAAGAAGATTCAGAAGGAGAGAGATATTTATGGAGAAGGATAATTTGTACACAGTTAGGGTTTGAGATAAAAAGAGATAAGTTAGAGAGTGTTCCACTCTATAAGGTTGTGATTGTATATGATCTCCAATCTGAGCACGGCGATGCAATATCTCAACATTATAGTCACACACGGAATATATGAATATTTGAAAGCACTAGAAAGGCGATAGAGGTGACAGAAGCGTAAAAGTGGAGTAGGATTCGATGACATGCACGGTAGACACAGACTTCAGCTCGAAAAGGGTCAGAAGTACAGCTCACTGGCGAGTCAACACCTCAGCCGTAGTGGATACCTAGTACGGTGATAAAGGATATCAGAGAGTTGCAGGGAGACGCAAAACGATCACTTGATAACAAATGAGACAGACAAAAAGGAGCAGAGAACACCTGGAGAGGAGGAGAATAGAATTAAAGATAAGGCACAGTAATTCGTACGAAAAATTAAGGCGAGGTGTGAGGACAGAACAAATGTCACCTTTTTCAGTGTGAAAGTTAATGCAAAAAAAAACGATACAAGATATGAGAGTCGACCCGCAATCAACAACAAGGACAACATATTACATGAATGAGATGTGCGATTATGGAACCAGGAAAAGCTAATCAATATAAAGTGAGCAACGAGAAGAGGAGGAAACTCAAAAATGAGGGAGCTTATGAGAGGCAAGTTGAATTGCATGCCATAACAAAAATATACTAATATACTAATACCATACGTGTCAATGCTTTTTGAGGATATATCAAGCGAGCTCACTAACCTACCAAGTATGGGTGTGAAATAGGATAACTATAATTCCTTAAATTAGATAGGATAATATATATATCACCAGTAGACTTTGTTAGTCAAACGATATATATATAATATATATATATATATATAGGTATATATATATATATATATTTATATCACAATATAAATATATATATTAATATTGGCAGTTTTCGTTTGCGTCATTTGTGCTTACGCTCAGTAAGGAATGCTTACCCAGCTTTAGCATGAATTTCATGCAAAAAAGGCCGCACCAAGATTTCTTACAAAGTTTACTTTTGCTTACAAACAATTGGAATCAGCTGTTTGAGGAGCCATCGATTGAGATAAACAAGAAATAAAAACCAATAGAATTACAAATAAATTGATCAACTATTTGTGATGAGGTTTATCCATTTGAAGAAATTATTTAAAGTTGTTTTAATTGAAAAACATTCATCAATTGCAAACGGGCCTGACACATGCCATATTGTTTTTTTTGTTACATTTTTCATAAGCATGCCCTATTATGCACATAGTTTGACAAAAATGAATGTACTCAAGCATTTCTTAAGGTTCGCAAGCACAAATGGAAAAACGAAAAGACTCTACAAACAGCAGTTTTTCTTTTGCATTTGTGCTTACAAATGTTAAGAAACCATGCGTTTGTTGGGGAACTTAGGACCAAAATCGTTAAGAAATCCTTTTTCCATATGTATGACAAGTCGTTCTCATACAGCGGAAGGACACCAAATGTATATTGAGCACCGCATCTCCCTAGGAACATAATTCTCTCAGAGAGGCGACGTAAAGGCGTTCTATTCACTCTCCTCTCTATTAAAGTGTAGATCTTCACTCTCACTACGCAGTTTCATCCATACATAAGAAGTGTAAACGGTGACTTACGCACAAGTAGAAGGTGATTATCACACACACACAAAGGTAGTTGAAGTATCAATAACACAATAAGTCCTGATATAGTGACAACAACTATCGACATAGCGACTTCGCATGATTTCTTTATTCTAGAGTGTACTATTCATATGTACGCGCCATTGCCTCACATATTATGGCTTGCTTTATATACCTCATCGACCACCATCCGTTCAGGTATTGCACACTACTATATCGGTGGGCATAAGAAAGAGCAACTATAGCATAGCAGTATGTAAGTTCAAAATTCGCATGCTATACTGCTACTGCCAAGATCGGGCAACAAACGAATGTGGCGCTGCACATAGTTAGTTCTTAGTATATTCGAAGACACTGTTCTTGCTAAGCCATATCCTTACATCCAGACAAGAGTGATACTATATAGACCACAAACAAGTCACAACAACTGATTGTGGGATGCGAATTCAGGCTGAGAGAGTTAGATTCAGAGCTCACTCAGACAACACTTGCTAAGACGTTATATATCTCTCTAATATGTAGAAATTCCACAAATAATTGAGGCTCGGAATTCGTAATCTCAATCGTAGAGCAAGGAACGATAAAATTTCCACCTTCAGCCAACATCAACCTATATCCAGAAATCAGCAATAATATTGAGGGAAATGGAAAAAGGACATCTAGCATATATTCAATCTCACCGGAAGCTCATTCCGCCTAAGAACAGTGGTACACTGAGGTTCACTTGTCCCAGTATAACATGAGACACCATTAAGCTGAAAAGCAGTATTCTAGACAAGCCACTCATTTCATATTAGACACCTGCCACAAAGTAACCCACTCTAGCACTAAATACCCCACCCTCTCGAGCTAGATAATCTCCGCTACAAGAGAGAATCCACTACGAGGTGTCCAGCACAACGAGATACCTACACACTCTAAGCCTTGCCCTCGAATGACAATATCAGGTACCACCCAAAATTTTATGCTTGTATGCAGATAAGTAAAGATTCAGATTCAAGAGAACATGTCCATATATTGTTGCAATTGTGGCAGGACGTTCCCGCAAATCGTCAGAAACTCGACTGGTTTCCTCCTCAACTTCCTCAGATTTACTCTGAGTTAATTTAATTTTTTTATTTACCTTGACAATTAGCGAGAGTCTAATATTTGGTGCTCAGAAATCAAAGTCGACCATCGATATGATAAGGCCAATGTCATAGGGCGTACTATCATACATTGTGTGTATAGATACAGCAAAACGGTAACCCTTTCTACGTATCTGTCTCGCTCCTAGTCTATATCAGACATTTATCCATCGATACTTCAAGACAACTCTAGAATGTCTATAAACATAATCTCATAAAATTGATGGTGACTAACTCATAAATATTAGAATAGAAGCGATAAGATGAAACCTTTAGAAGAAAAAGTAAATTTCTTTTGAACGTATATGTCCAATCTCAAAGAGCAGACTTCCTTAGAAGAAGGACTCTCACCTACGGTGATGTTCACGACTCTCTTCTACTCACAATATAAAATCTTCAAGCCTACAGTGTGAGGAGTCACGATTACAATTGATAACTAGAATATATATGCACTAGTACACTATATTAGCATTATATCATCTAGCTCAAAATATTATAAAACCCTGTAGAACACCACAAATGACATATTAATAAGAAAGTACTGAAAATAATTTTATTAATTATTTACTAATAATATATATATCGTGATATAGGAATTTTTTCATTACATTTTAAAAACACTTTTTGTTATACCGTAAAAGTATTAACATTAAGTGTAGATAACTCACAATCTAGTCATATTCATGTGTGATTAAAAACTCTGAATAATAGAAAAATATATAATAAGATGTTTGATTGAATTTCTAAAACGTTTATTTCTCATTATCACAATCTACTCTTATATATTATATATTAAAATAATTTAATATATGTTTAATAAAGTACTTTTTTATTAATACTTTTGAGTATATTTTACTTTAATCGCTAATCGAGAGCCATAGTCAAAAAATAGATGTAATTTAAGATACATGCTATAATTTAATATATTATTTCAATAATATTATATTATATATGAGTTATATATATATATAATTTTTATTTGTGAAATTAATGTATTTTTTAATTTTATCTTTATTCTATTTTAATTATATAATTATCTATAACTGTGAGTATATTCCCACAAGTGAGCTATCCCACTCATATATCCCTACCCTGAGTGTGTCCATAGTACCGACACATATCCATCAAACTTATTCAATAGGATAGGCGATATATATTGATCCCATCATGAGTGATAGGTGTCCATGCTCAGCAATGGAAAAGAACGCACATAACTCTACTTTGTATATAATGATAACATCACGAACGCCACTTATCGCTACATATAATTCACATATACAAACAATATTATTAACATTTATCTATATATATACTCTTAAAATTGTCTTTACATTTGCAGCTATGATATATAGTATAGGATGATCTTATATTAAGATAACAAGTTCTAATCTATCTTTATGCATCTTATTTAGTGTAACATTATGTATCTCTTGAATATTATATACCTAGAAATGCATTTGAGTACAAGCCTACTCATTTAACACTGTCAATTGTGATCTCCTCAGGATGAGTATTAATTTTATATTTATTTGAGCTTTCTTTTAATATTATTCTTGTGTGATATTAATTTTTATTTATACATGTATAAGTTAATATTTTGAGATTTTAAGTAGATTGAACCTTGAATGTATTTAAAAATATTATATATCTTAAAGTGAAAGCATTCATAACTATAATGTCACTATGATTAATTACTCTACCGTGATATACCTACTACTATCAATAGTATCAAAGCAATGCATTCTCAATTTATCATTGGTAACGGTAAGTAACTCGAGAATGGCCGTTATTACTTTTATAAATAATACTTCAAAACTTATTTATTGTTATGTCTAATAGCTTCTCTCACCTGCGGTCGAGTTAAATATTCCGTATCTCTCTTTTGATCATTACGATGTCTAAACTTTTTTATCGGTACCACTCACTCGTTTATACTCTTCGCTACATAGCAATCTTCGCATCACGACAACAAACTATTCTGCTTATATATTACAATCACTTCACATACAACAAATTAATTAAGAGGCTACATATATTACCATTATTAATTCTCAATAAACACTCATCATACTTACAATCTACTATAGGTTGTCAAGTATATACAGACTACTACACCTCTCGTATATCTCTGGCAACTCCTTTATGTCGGTTTACATAACCTGAACTTATAGTTTAGCGTGTTATATTAAGTAGACGTCGTTTAGTCTTTTACATATTTTCCTATCCGTCATTATATGTTAGAGAGAATGATATAGTTTTAGTATATCTTAACGGGTTATAAAGTTATTTTCATTTTTATTCTAGAAACTAAATATATTTGACAATTTATTAATCTAAGATGTTAGTGCACCTCATGTTCTGGTCTCCTAACTGGATACCAAAATATTGTCGATATAGATCTCATATTTCATAATACTCTTTAAGGCTGTGATACTGATCTCATTCGTACACTTTGAAAGTCGAAGATGTTTCGGCCATCACCAAAATCAAAATTCAAACTCCTAATATTTTTGTAACTTTCTCTAGTAAGCTACTCTTCTTCACTCCAATCATTTACTGTAATCTCCTTTGTTTTAAATTTTATCGATAAGTTCGTTATATCTTATTTCATACTTTCTGATGTATAATAACCGATATTTACACCGAAAATACTATATCTATATATACTCATACCGTTTGTTTACTATTTTTTTTGATGATGGTTTTTTCTCTAGTGTGCATAACAGAGTGTGCGTTATCGTTTTGCGAGCTCACACTTTGTTTCAATATTTTCCTTAACATTATATACTTTTCGCGTCTCATGTTACTGAGTTCCTCATATTCGCTCATAATACAAACACCGAATAACGTGCTTCTCTCGACTCCACACTGTCCTCTAAATGCCCGTTTGACTGTGTTCTCTTTTGCCTACCATTCCTGTTACTTGTCACCTCACCCTCTCCTCTAACCAGCCTATCTTTCCACTGCACTGTCGTATTTCTCCTTTCAAGATTTTAGTGCGCGATTCCATCTACCTTAGCTTCACTCGATTAGGACGTATCGGTTACTCCCCCGTATTAGTCAGCCTTTCCTAATCCACCCTTCTCTCGCATCGCATGCCAACTCACTCATACTCTCGCGTATATAATCTCTCACTCATACTCAATATATATACTATACCATTACTCACTATCCTATTCCTTTATAACTAATCCGTTCTCATTGATAACATAGTTCTTCACTATGCCTCACTTTTGTCTACATCTCTCCTTCTGCATGTCATTTGATTCACATATTCTACTATTATACTCAAATTTGTCTCCATTACACTCTATCTTATATATAACGACTATTGCTCCCTCCTCTCTCCATCGTACAAGTTCCGTCGTCTTCTCAGCTTACTCATACATCTCCTAACATTATTACCTAACTTTATCTACGCTTTTCTTTAATGGACTACAAATTCTACATTCCGTTCACTTCTCTTAATTACGAGTCTCTTCCAAGATTATCTCTATTTAGTACCCCTACTTACTTAACTGACTCGCTCTCTCTTATCTTTTTATTAAACTTTAAACAACTCAACATGCAAATTATCTCACACTTTCACTGCACAACCAACCATATATGTCTCACTATTTTCTCCTGATCATTCTCTACTCCATCATTTCAGTTCGACACTCTATCTTTTTCCATTGGTACATGTTCAGCATTGTATCAGCACTCTGCGCCACATGAGTATATTCTCGACTACTCCACTTTAATAGGCCACCTCCGGTCTCTCTACTCTCTTGCCACAAAGCGTGTCCTACTGTAGGTTACCCCTTTATTATGACTCACTATGCGATATGTATCAAATTTATGTTGATTAGACCTAGCAATACGCAACTGGCAGTGGTCACGTCCATAGGTTGAATATTATTTATTAATTAATAAAAATATATTGTAAGACGATTATATGATAACCTACTAGTACCCTCATTGAACACTGAGTGAAGCTCATCAACTTTCCCTTCAGAATCTACAGGAAAGTTTTCACTCTTCTCCTCTTTGTTAGTCTATATTCTAGCCAAGTTCCAATTCTTAATTTTCAATGTTTTATGGCTTAAATATAATACATACTACTAATGAGTCTATATCGGTCTATTTTACTAGTTATAATTTTCTACATACGAGTACAAATAATTTATCACCAGTGATCTCTCTTATGCCATATTGTAGTCAATTTGCATTCTTTTCAAGTTATTCTATCCTGAAAGTTAAGAATAGGTTATATCAAGAGTATATACACTATTACGTAATATTTCGAATCCTCTGTGATATATTGTCTACAGATGTATTAGCAAGACTAAAAACTGGAGTTAATTAGCGAATGTTACTAGAGTGAGAGAGTTATATGGTTTATTCTCTATACTTATATATTACGTGCGATTCTCTAGTGAGATATTTAGTGAGCTTCTATCTCTATAGCTCTTGTGATGTTTCGTCAAGTTATCAGGTACTGCTATATATGTGTTCATCTGGATATCATATATGTCTTGTCCTCACAAATTACAAACTGTAACATTCCTCCTACTGAAAGAAATGGATATACCATGTCTTTAAGAATCACTTTCTAGTTTATAAGTATATAAGTCTCGCAATATAACTAAGTGACTATCCACTATGGAAAACGTGACTAAACGTGATTATATATGACACGATACATTTCTAACTAATATGCTTTATTAGTATGGCCTAAATGTGCTGAAATCTGACTGTGAGAGTAGACATCTTTACTTATATATAGAATATGCTACAGTATATGGTGTCCTTACAAGTGCGAAGAATATTCTTCGAGGTAAATACATAGCCCTCGTATGAAGCGTCTCGTACTCAACTAATATACCCTGGATTCCTCCTATTGTTCTACTTATGTTCTATCTGGATAGTGGCTTACTTCGTCCACTCTGTAGAAAAGTTGTAGAAACTCGACTTTATTGATATCTCAAGAGTCTAGAATTTAAATAGCTCATATTCTCCCTAGCGTCTCCTCAACTCAATTGAGGATAGGTAATCACGATCTAACAGTATGTAATAATAAGTAGTTAGGTCGTCCATGATTATAGCTAGATACCAGGCTGTACGAACATATATCTGATGTCTCTATCCATATCATACTTGTAGTCAAAAATACAATAATAGATAGAGTGAAACCTTAAGCAATGGATAGGTGGCAAATAGATAGGGATGAAGACGCCTTTATCTTAAGTTAGCCTGAAACGCGATTCTGCCGCTTGGTCCTAACAGCTGTATACATAAGACCAGAGACGTTAGCGTGGTTGGTTGATCAGAATGACCGTGAAGATCCACAAATCTACCATAAATACATCAAATCGACGTGTGTCTGTATTGAGGCCAATATAATCGACACATCATGATGAAAGTACTCACACGTAGGACGTCTACTTAGCGCATTAGATGATACATTGTATATGTGTTACTACAGATCTTCATATCTCTGATGAAAATACTCTAGCTCCTATCGTGTGTCAAATTCTCTGGTGAATCTCAGCTCAGGAGTCGAGGAAACGTAACAATAAAGATGAGGCACTTCTCGAGGATGACATTTCTGATTAGTGGATAATAGATGTCAAGCCGAGATCTCGACTCGCATAAGTAAGTAGCCACACCTGCATAAGCAAGTATGAGAGGATGCCATGATCTCTCTCAACATGGATTATGACCCGCTTTGAACAATTAGCTAACAGTGGAGTGAATTAAATCTAGTGTAGGTGTGGACGTTCGCAGGTCGCACGAAGGGAGAGCTGTCTATATCTTGCATCGAGCTCGAAAAAGGGTGATACTGCCATAGTGAGAGACGCAAAGGCTGAGTCTCATGGCAGTAGTAAAATAGTAGCTGAGATTAAAACGACCAACGCGAAACGCGAGCGTGCCTGTTACTCTTAGCTAAATGCTATTGTGGACATACATGCATTTATATATTATATACTGTCAAAATTGTCAAGTTTAATACACTCTATAAATAAACTTATACTTAGTATATAATACTAAAAACCTACGTGACTATAATTTAGTTAGTGCATTATATTTTACAGAAGAGCAAATTCTACGCTATGGGATAAGTATAGCCCTCTTAGAGCGCACAGTGCCACTGTAATATATAGCGCTAATTCAAGATCCTTTCTTTAGTACTTATAAGTTGTATTTGCACATACTACGACGTTCGCACTATATGTTTATAAATTGTCATCAACAACTTCACTAATGTGCGTTACTTATTAAGCATCTAAACATGTGCGCGCAGAGAGATTTAGGACTCATCGAGCCAAACTTGGAATTAGTCAAGGGAGCCGGCGAATCGAAAAAGTTAACTATGTGGTACTGACCAATCATAGATGATTTTTATCGATTGTAAATACACTATACTCTAAAATAGCACTTTTGAGAGAGCGTAATTGTAAAGTACCTTTATCTTCTTATACAATATTTACATGATAATCGTTTATTTGGACACATCCACAATTTTACTAGAGTCTACCTCCGTGATCAGTCAGCTTAAAAGCTGGCCCAGTTTCTGATATATATATATATATATCTAATAATATGATATTGATCTATATATTCATATTACCTTTATATAATTTATATGAAACGAAATTTTAATGTTGGTCTACTACGTAATATTATATAATTTAGTATGTACAACTATTTTGGGTAGAACGTATTGATTTACGCACTCAATACACCTCCTCTCTCCGAAGTTACAGAGTCCGACCGGATTAATCGTGATACTAAAACAAAAAGGACAGAGAAGAACATACATTTTCCTATACTCCTTCAGAGAGACCTCTCCTCATAAAAATTCTCTTCTACTCGTTTCTCTCTATCCTCAAACACCAGGAAAATCACTCTTGTTGATATAATGTCTCTACTAATTAGCGCCTCTTCTAGCATATAAATCTTATATTATAAGTCTATTATACTTTATAATAATAATAATATAGGGACGCCTCAAATACTTAGTGTACATACTAAATGACTCTATTAATACTGGTACTTTAAATATAGTCTATGATATATTTAATACAGTTTTCTATTATAACTTCTCGTTGCTTCATATATAAATCATCATTATACAGGTTTTATGTATGAATAACCTACTAGTATATACATTATTATTCAGGAGGCTTTTGTATATTCTTTGCTTCCAAATTACACTGTAGTAATGTGACGAACAACTAACTTTCAAATATTTTAGGGGCCTGCATGGGATAATTCTCATACACCTTAATACTCTCCTTTTTTTCTGCGTCTCACACAAGACATCGAAATAGTCACAGAATCCTCGCATTTTATCATACTAGTTAAAATCTCACTCCTGTATATATTGAAAGATACACTAGATTTTGCAATGAATACTTTAACCCCCAATGTCATCATATCTTGAACGCAGCTATTCTTGCATTTATACGCAAAGAAAGTCTATACAATATCTAGTTAATATCGAAAATAATATTTATTACACATCATACAATCTCATAGTAATACCTATATTATTCTGTATTAGAAAGTAATTAGAGCATATCTCACTTTGTGTTATTATTCATCTGACAGTAATACATTTAGAACCTAATACTATTATTAAGTCTCACTGTGCGACAGATAACTAAGATCAATTTAACAATTAATACGAGGTTAACCTAGAAGGAACAATAGAATACTCACCTAGCACTAGACGACCATAGGTGGGACCACACACTGGTTTCAGTATATCTCCAGTGCTGACATGCCATTAGTTGTATCACACTGATATATTCAAATATGTGTTTTTGAAATTCTAGTATTAAATTCTAAGCATTTTTGTACCACATCCACCCATCCTATTATCTTCTATCGCCAATTTTAACATTTGGCTCGGTGCAATCACGGTTCGACAATTTATCATAGTCGCGCAGGTTAGACTGTTGCTGTATCTCTCGAATATTAGCACCTTTATAGATTATATAGGGTGTGCACTTTTTATTGCAGAGGTAATATATGACCCTTACATCACTCTCATTGATGCGTTATTCTTTCAAGCAAAGCTGCTTTGTCTTGAATTAAAGGAATATCCAAATGTTCTCAGCGACTGATAACCCCAGGCTAGAGAAGTGGAAAGAAGTATAGTCGCAATGCATTTAGGTGTCTTGGCAAGATCAAGGCCCATAGCGGCTGGGGCAACAAGAGCGTTTATATGCACTCTTTGCTTATTTCCGCCTCTCCGATCTCTCATCCTCCAAACATTTCTCCATTGACCCCTCAGGGACTTAATTCCTCTTGTACTGACCAAACATAGATTCACCCGACGTTCTATCTATCCTCGGAAATTTTTAATATGAGCTCCGGCAGAAGCGCCGTCGCTGATGTATGACCAAAGTTTCTCAATCTATCGAGTCGTTACTCTATCCCGACTTAAATCTTATATGCAGTGTACTTGCTCATAACTATATTGGTTAATCCTGTAATCTCTTTACTCACTACCCTCCTCAGAAAGAATGCTGTCGTGGTTCAGCAAGCCGTTCACAGTCATCTACCATTATGAGGTATTCTTAATCAGCTCACACATACTCAATAATATAGTCCTCTCGTGACCTAAAGAATGAGCCTTGTCTCATTTCTAAAGCATTCACTCTCTCAGTGTGTGTGCTATTATACCCATGATTTATAGACTGTCATGACTTAACTGCTACAAAACTACATATAATGCGTCTCACCTATAAATCCTATCGCGCACGAGTTAAGCCTCAAATACTTCTCTCAATATGAATTGAACTAAGTATCGATGCCTACAGCTTCTCGTAAGAGCTTTTCGTTCTTGATACAAAAGTGTAAATCACTCTCCATATTTGGCATGTCACAACCAACCCTTACTTCTGTGTTATTTCTTAAGATCCTGAATCACTACTAGATAAGATGATAAATAACCTTGATTCCTAGGCTGAGTTTCTCATCGAAACCCACTAATGATGCTAAGTGTGTGCGGCGCATTTATTCTGGTGTCAGTCAGACTCACATATGCTCTATTGAGAAGTGCATACTAGCTGTATAGATGTGATAGCTAGTATATTCCTGACACCCTCCTCTAGTAGGCTTATGTCTGATCATCGTCTGTGATCTCAAAACAATCCTACTCTCTTCTTTCGTATCTCACGACTCCAACTATTGAGAAATCTCGACTAACTATGATACGTTCCTCGGCACTCGTGTAGCAATGGAGTATGTGAATGTATCTCAATGATCACATTATAGCCTCCTATAACATATATCTCTCTATGTACTGTCGATTCAGGATTCATGTTCTCCCAGGCATCAAATACTAACACCTATTTCTGCATCTCTGCCTCTATCGTCAGTGAAAGCATATCTTTGTACTCTACTAATTCTCACTCAATCATGTAGATCGGTATATATTCTAGTCAACTCTCCTGGTGTTTTAATGAGAGCGAGACGTCAATGAGTTCGTTACTAGTACGTTATCCTCGATGCTACACAATTCAACCACCGTATACGGTGATAAACATCTTATATGCATGTAACTTATCCAATATAACTCGCTCCATATCTCCGTGTGTAACATATGCTCTCAGCGTACTCTACCTCTGGCCTACAATCTATGAACATACTTCATCCTACCTTCTATTACCTAACTGGCGTCTGAGTTGTGGATCTTGCTCAAAACACCATAGTGAGGCTCTTATGATGCTATCCCTCTATGTATATGGTCCTTCTCTTATGATAATAAAGTACAATCTACTCTCCACAACACTGTCCACTATATCGTGATCTTCTAATCTACCTATTGATCCATTACTGTATGAATATACATAAAAATCTATTTTTGACGCCAATTTTTCCTGTAAATTACGTCAGGATTTCGAGTGCTCCGAAGGTTCCGTTATTCCGCACTATTACTCGTGTCCTTCCATTATTCACGGACATATTCATCTATGGTTATGGAATTATCACTTTATCCCTTGCATTTTTCCTTATAACTACATCCTATGGATTCAGTAGCATAACATCTCTCACAGAGTCTTGCTATCTCAACGATATATCTATCTTGCTTAAATTGCTTTCGTCAGTGAGATCGCTCGTCGGTGTCGCAGATGCAAATTACAAATTGATACTATAACATATAGGAAAGTAGTCAAGTATGCGATCTACAGTACCGTCTTGCTCGATCCTACACCGTGCCAGCGTAATTGTGAGACGTACTGGTCATATATAAACACACAAATCATCCTATACTAGAGTTAGATATCTTCACCGTTTCTGTAAAGATCATGTAAACACACTAGACTCGACTAATACTGCCAATTATGCTCTCACCATAGTGTTCGTATATACCACGTGACTGTGATTCGGCTTACATGTTCTCTGAGAATCTCTTACATGGCGGCCATACGTGCCCGCTCAGCTCGAGTGCAGCACGAAATAACAAGAAAACCAATATTACTCTAGTATTACATAACACTCTTGTGCACCAGCTCTGAGTGCTGACATGAGGGTGCGTTACTCATCTAACAAGAATTGGTCCTATGCTTATATATTCACACATCAGTAGTACCCTTGTTCGTCCTACAGGGACATGCACATATATTAGATAAACTAACGTTAACGGAGCATTATATCAGGTTATCTAAAGTTGGGTGCTTATAACTTCTGCTTTCCCTCTATTATCTCGTCTCTGCTCACGTTGCTATATGTAAACTGGTTTGCGATATTGCCCAACCTCTGAATTAATCGAGTTTCTTCGATTCCCATTGAGAACACGTGGATATCGTTGATTTATTCCTCTCTACTATCGGCAGTGCAGCACGAGAAGCGTCCACCCAAATATGCTGTCATCACTTAATATGTATACCGTTTATAGTTCTTCATCTGCTCACACATGGCCTCTCACGTATATATGCTAGCCCAGATCCCGCACCTCTGAGTTCAATCTTTCACGAGCCTCGCCATACTTATGGGTGTTGACTCACGACACAGCACTCATCTCGCACAGTCTGCCCGTTATTTCAATTCTCAGCGAATACGACAATTGTCAATTATTGAGGAGACTAAATTTACTTTCCCTCATGGTATATGTCTTAGGATCTCCTTGCCATTAGCAAGCTTGACCAGACTGATTCTCCTCTCCACGGATGATATAACACATCCATTTCTGACGTGTTCATCATTACTACGTCATGATCTTCTTCTCACACTCTCTCGCTCTGTTCGTTCGACACTTGCGACATAACGTTTGAAATACTCCGATATTCTTACTTACTCACACCAGTGCGATCTCGTTTCATCACTCTATCAGATACTTTCTCTCATATCTCAATACTATACTTTTTCTCATATAGCTCCTATAGCTTGTCCTTCTCCGCGATCTATGTATGTCTTTGATCTATTACCCTCTCTTTTACTACCTATGATTATATTTATCTCTTATATCTTCTCTCATCATCTTGTCACTCCCCTCCTCTTTAACCATCCTTCTTTATATCTCTTCTTCCTACTCTATTATCTCTTTACTCTCATTCCTCGCGCTGTGATAGTAATGAGGCGGTCCACCCATTCCTCAGTTACCATCAAATTATATACATTGACGTGATTTACTTAATCTCTATAATCACTTTAGACTCTTTGACTGACATCACGCTTAAATTCTTCAGTCAGGATCATTCATCATCGTTTATTCTTTATACTCAACCTCTCCAAGTAATCCAACCTTAATACTCAGCTACTCAAATCTTCTGACTTTTCATCTTATCTACCCTATCATTTTTGTATAAATGCTGCACACATCGAACTCGTTAGATATGAAAATGAGTTGTTCTATTTGAACGTTATGAAATATCCCTCCTTCACACATCATCATCTACTCACACTGATTATTTTCTCATCTCTCTCTTGAGTATACGTGAAATTGTCTACTCTCAACACTTACTATCTTCTTGTGCCTTAACTTTGTATAATTACTTCTTTAGGTTTTGTTGCTTCACATTTTCTTACATTGGTCCTCTACTATTATTCCTCTCTCTTCTTTTATATCTATCTATGATTCCTTCCTTAACGGAAATTATCCTGAATGTCTTCACTCTCTATTACTACGAGTTATAAGTTTAGGACATATTACTAACTAGTTCCAGCCTGTTACTTTAATATCTACTAGTATCACTACTTCTATTACTAGTCCACAATACTTTCATATCTTCTATATTTTCATCCAATCACGATGCCTTCTCATGTCTTTCTATATCCATACCTTATACCTTTACCTATGTACTATTGATTTATGGAGTTTACCTTACTGAGCATTTTATCTCACTTTTCCTTCTACGTTCCTCTTTGAGCTTCCTATCTATATATCTGGGTATAGTTACTGTTTTCTTTCTCTGCTATTTTCCTTCTATATATATAATATATAATCTTATTCACTAGTTTCAATGATCTCGTGCTATAGGGAATTAGTAGAACTATAAGCTTAAAGTTGCCTTGTCGAGCACTCACTAGCTGAACGTGGTGCGAGGTACAAGAGAGTATGTCCGCGATTAAAGGTCAGCGCTATAGGTATTTAAAAGAGATTTCAGGATGGTATTGAACGCAGTTCGTGCGTTTAGGTGAGGTAGAATGTGAACAGGTAGTATTATTGATAACTGAGTATAGAGTGGTATTATTTCTTAACATTTTATTAAAATGAATATGTACTTTTTAGAGATGTACGCAGGAAGTTTAATATGCTTTTACTTGGAAGTATACAGGATATAAAATAATGAAATTATTGTAGTCTTACTGAGTATCACTTGTGAGAAAATCATACAGAGAACCAATTCTGATTATCATATGTACTCTCAGAAAAGTGAAAGTAAATAGAGTATGATAGTATCTTATATATTGAGATACTAATAAAATTATAAACTTGATGTTATTGAGATTTTATACTCAATGTGGCGAGCGCAAATTAGGTCGCAACGAATGAGATGATAATATTATGATAATGTTGAGACTCTCAGAGTATGTGAATAGAGAGTTAGAGTTAAGTTGATTATATAAGTATGTATGTGAAAGGTGATGTATAGATATGTATTGTTGGGATTACTATTAAATTGTGTAGTTAAAGAAATGTGTCTTAATGTAATTATAGCTCACTTTGTTAGTTCGTGTTGATTAGTGAGTTACGTTATAGACTCTAGATGATATATAAAAATATAACTATTGATATTGATAATAATGAATAATATATAAATAAGTAAAGAAAATGATTTGGGTTTATTATCTACATGGTGGCCTATAGTCACATTCGCTAGGGCTCAATAAACCTCTAATTATGAATGGAGATGTCTTCCCTCTGGAGGATGTAGTAGCCTCCAAGGATAATAGCACCCATAAATATATGTTTAAGTGTGTGGTTTTATTACCAAAATTTGAGTAGACAAGACACTTATTAAAATTTTTAATACTTTAATACATTATAAGTTATATTAAGATTATGGTAAACACCTTCGCAACGTAGTGGAGTTGTAGAGGTGTAATTCCAGGAAGTGGTGATGACAAAACCTACAACTTCAATAATATAGTATGTTCAATAAGTAATACCAGGTTAAAAGATGAAATAGAGAAATAGATGGTAGTAAGCTGGACTAAGTAATAGAGTAAGATGGAGGAGGAGAGTAATATAATTAATTAAGTAAATGGATCACCAGATAAAATGGCCAAGGGGCAGAATATTGATGAGTCCAGAAGTTTATCTTAAAGTTAAGTACAAGTAAACCAGGTGCTAGGATCAAATGGTTAGGTATGTTAAGCGTCCAATCAACTATGAAGTTGAGTGTACCGCATGTGAAACTACAAAATTTTTTTTCAATTAGATATTTACGATATACATTAAGGATACGTAAGTTTATGTGCGATAAAGTCACACTACACGCTACCTTTTCCTAATAGAATCCCATCTAGGGGACCAAAATTCGTATACACACACTTTTTTATTATATTGGCTACTTTTCTCCTTCCACTGCTATTTCTACTCATTTACTTCGACGGTTACATCAATCATCCCCCAGCCTTGGCTCTACTATTATTCTCAGAGTCCATCGAGATTTTTTCATCTATTTAGTTCCGTCCAATTATTGGGAGTCTCATCTCGGTGAGAGAGAAAGGATATATGATCATTAGTGGATACGCTTCTGTTTATATATATGCAGTTCTGCGACTATTGATATGATAAAAATTTAGTTATAGAGAACACTTCCAGATATATACACGAATTATACTCTAAGTCTACTCAGAGACGCCTCCAATTAATCAGCTGCAGATATCAAAAAGAGTCAATCTATACACTACAGATTATCTCTATCACAGCATACTCACTCACATACGACACAAATAGAATGACACTAATAGCTTACAATACCGGATGGCACAAAAGAAATAGATTCGAAAAACAGTGACAAAACTGAGAACATATCTTTCTGTGGTCCTACTGAGCTCATATCATGTACAAATAAGGCATATACATACAGAGCTTACAAATCTCGATTAGCAAGAATACATTATAAGCCCTTCGTGAATGTGTGTCGCCACAACTAGATATATGGACGCAAGGTATCATTCCGCAATAATTATTAGTTATTCTATAGTTATCTCAAACTCGTCTATTCTATTGCGACCTCAGCGTAAAACAGTCATATTCACACTAAGCACGAGAGTGTCACCACTCTACTCCATCATCCACACTCTAGGCTAGGCCCTCATTTCTATTTCCTTTGGTGTAACGTTAGTCTATTCTTAACTTTAAATAATTTAATATATATTTTTAGTTTTGAGAATGAGCCTAGGCTTAGGACTGAACTGTCACTAAGTACACCTTGAGTTATGGTCAAGACCCGTTTCTTCTGTCATACCCTACTCCTTTTGTATACATCACATTCTAGCTGTGACTGGGCCAAATCTATTTGGTGGTGAAATAGATGCGGTTGCAATCGATACCATCTTTTCAAGTTATGCCATTGTAGTCTCTTATTGAATGAAGATAGTTCATCTGTAGAACTTATCTGTCCTAGTTCGTCTCCCATTTTTCGAAAATAGAATCCTTTAAAGTTTTACCTTTACAGGGAGTGTATAAATGTTTACTCATTTGTTCCATGTCATATTTTACAACACATAGTTTCTTGAAAGATTATACTATTTATCACTGAAAATGCCATTTGTTATTAAAGATTTTGTTACAGTGAAATAAATGGATTTTGAACTTTTCAGTTATAGTAATCTCACACAATATGAAAAACTACACCAGTATGTTCTTCATCGATATTCACCCTCGCGTGTATAACTCAGTTATCAGGTAGTCATCACATTTTTTGTGCGTTTCAAAACGAAGAGCGAGATGCACTTATTGTGAAAGATGTAATCTGTATTATTATCATCTATGAATTAATATCTCAAAAAGGAGATTTTCTTAAAACCATGATTATTTGTCCATGAGCAGTCATACACACATAAATAGATATGATCTGCTCATAGAGATTGTTTCTTGTTCGCTTTTGTCAACAAGCTTTCACCGGCTGATAGTGAAGAGCTTACATGCGGATCATACTATCACTTTACAGTAATGAATAATTTAACCTCATACACCCTCTTCGATTGAATAAGTATGGTCTCCACACTAGCACATCAGTTGTATTCCTTTAAAAAAGTATTGGCCAAAGCTCGTCGGAAAAATGCACAAAATATTAAACCATTCACTATTAACATTCGTTCTACGACACGATTTAAGCAAAGATACATATGCGCCAGTATTGGTCAAGCGGAATTCTACACGCACACTGTAATATTATAATATTGGGTAACAGAAGATTTACTCTCTCAGTTTATGGGATCGAAAGCGCAATAGTGATGATAGTGACAATGTGCCAGTACATATATTACTGGCGGTGTACAAAACTAGTCACAAAGATTTCAGTCCGGTTTATGATATATATGGAACCTTGCGGTATTCTCAAAACACTTACCATGCGCAAGCAGCTATAAAATATCACTTATGTGTAATATGTGAATACTCTTAGGTAGAAGAGTAGTAGAAATACTCAGCGCAGTCAGGACATTGTGAGTCCCATTATAGACTAGCGTGCCTTTTTCTCTCTCAGTCTCACACTTATGAAGTAGTGCAGAGTGAAATAAGAACGGATACGAAAGGTAATAGCACACTCACATATAGTGCTCCAACAGCCAGTGGATGGAGTATCCTGGCACCACACACTAAGACAATGTGTAACACCATATATGATATATTATCGGTGGGGGCGAAAGTATAAAATGTGACCATTAATTAAAGATTTCTCTAAGTTAATCCATATATGTACTTTTTGGAATCTAGTTTGAGTTTTCGTTACCAGTAAAATATAGATTCTCACATCTGATATACCCCCATCTTCCTGCTAGCCTGGCAACTGTCACACACCGACTCTAACCTTCATGAGTACACACACACATCTTAACCTCTTGGAAGATACTATCATACATCATACACTACTCATACACCACATATAATTAATAAGTCTCTCGATTAAGGAAGCGAACAAAGGCACGAATAGAACACTCAATTAAAGATTCGCTCTCATCATACATAGTAGTACAATGTTCACCTTCAGTACTCTCTTCAACGGTGACACGCCTATATTGCGCAACTGTCTCTTCACGTGTGGGGTGCCTCCGTGAGCAATCTCCAAATGTCCCAGGTGACTAGATAAAGTGAACTAGTTATTATACTATGATCACACTATACTTTATCCTACTTTAACACTGCATCCACACTTCTTCCATATCATAGGGTTAGAGCACTCTAGCGAGATCCTATCTACTTTACTTTACCTAATGTTTTTATATGGGTGATATATTTATCTATCTGTGATACGAATACAGATTATATGATGACTTAGTATAATCTATAGTATTGTTGCTAAGAATTTAATTTTTCACTATGTACACTTTTAACTTTCAATACCATTTCATTTGATTAGTAGGAGGGTATGGAGGTCATGGAATGATGTTCTAACTCTTTCGCGAACCCTCATCAACCAGTACACTGATTCCCATTATGTCATGCGCACTCTATTAGTATAAGCCTCATACTTCTATATTTCCTCCCTAAGTATTACTTTCCCTTTCTTCCTATTCATACTACCCAACCATTTTCCCATATATAGATACCTCTTTTTTTACTCCTTTATCACATCATAAACCACCACTTCTCTAACTCACCCTCATACTCCTATACTACATTCATATTCCTTTCCTGAATCAATATATATTATTTTAAATGTATATATTAGTACAATTATTATATAACCCCTAACCTTTTATATTTAGATGATTATACTTATCCAACGAATAATTATCACTTATTATATCAGTTAGGCCTACTATAACTATATCACATAATATATAATTGTCATCACTTATTATAAAAAATATATTCAATTCTTTAATATTACAGAACTCATCTACAATCTATACCTATAATTTTCTGTAATATATATATATTATTATATATATATATATATATATAATATTATTATATATATATATATATAGTTATTACTATACTATATTATATACTAGTAATGAAATAATCAGACACCTATTATATAATTCCTTAACTTATATTAATATAGGTTCTTTAGTGATGCGTGCGAATTTTCTTGAAGACTGTTGACGCGAATTGGTTAGAAAGAATTTAAACGGTAGCCCTCAGTGTTGCGAGTACATTAAGATGGCTTTTGAAATGCATCTTAAAATACTTGTTTGATAATAATAGACGTAAAGTCTTCTTTATGGTTCGTGAAGTTGAGAGTCACTCCTATCTCTCCAGCTTGCAATTTTATGTTTAGATTTTTTTTCTGTGAGCAGCTCGTGATAATCACTCTTAGATCCTGGTTAGCACTAATACTATTTTCACGCATATTGTTGGCACTGCAAATAACCCGGTAAACGGATAATGATGGCAGAGTCTAGTCGTATTAGGAAAGTTGTGAATGGCAAGGAGGTGGCTGGTGCATTTAAATCAATGGTGGATGTAAAGGGTCACATATTCTCCACCTTACCCGTCAGTATTCACAACCAAGTATATTGGTAACTGGTTCTGTCGATTTCCAGAATCATGGATGGATTATGTGAATAAGATGTTGTACTTATGAACGGATGCGAGTACCTCATTCATATGAACCAGTGATTGTGCCACCTCATGAAGTGAGATGAACTTGCACTTAAACCATGCTAGAATGAAACGTACTAGAGCTGGTTTATTGGTATGTTAGAATAATACAGCTTAATATTGCTCAAAATTTAGAATGTCTTAGCATTGAGATGGTCCTTGGTCATGTAAATAACCTTATGAATCGATAGTTGGTATTTTGTATTTACAGCAGATAGCTATAGTGCAGTGTAGATAGTGCAACTCGACGGAAGCATGAAGGTCCCAAAGAACACAAAGTGATCCACAATCAGAAATAGAAAGTCTGGAGAGAGTAAATGTGAGATGGAGAACTTCTGTGATGAAAATACTTGTTTTAGAATGATGGCGGGTTTTGGAGGGCTCATCGTTGTGCCCACCTGGGCCAGAGGATGAACCACTTGACGATATGCCATAGGAGGGTCCGTCGGGGTCTTATGTACACAGTCAATCCTAGGGTCACTATCTTACTGACGTGCGACGAGTTTCACACTAATAGGTATTAGAGTGATACTTAGTTGGTAAGGACTTCGTGGTCTCTCTATTTCCATACTTTGCTAGCGGCGTCTGACGTCACCTTTATGTTTCCGAATATCAAATACCACCTTCCGGCCACCACGCAAGTACTGTTGGAGGAAAAATATAGTAGGGGTGCTGCAACTTCAATCGCTAACATTCATTCTTATCCAACAGACTTATCTACTTAGAATTGTTTTTTATTTTCCTTTTTTATTTTATTCCTTAAAAATATCCAATCACATTACATAATCAAAATAATTTCATCTCCCATCTCCTCTCTTCTCCACTAACTTACTGACATTCCAAAATCTTCATACATTTATAATAATAACTATAATATATAATATATTTATTCTACATATATCATAACCGCCTATAAAGAAATATATAGAATATACATAAAAAATGTAGGTTCAAAACAACAAATGAAGAAGAATCTTAATATTGTTTTTCTCCCATTAAAAGTTGAGGGGATTCTTTATTGTATTAAACTCACTCTTTTATCTCTGGGATGACTCCATCCATTGAATATGTATTAAAAAATGGTTTTCAAATATTTAGTAACCACAAAAAAAATTTATATTTCACTTTTTTTTTCTCCTCATTTTGGCATATTACCAATATGGCCTCGGCCCTAAAAATAAAAACACTAGCGTTAAATCGTTTTCACCAAAATTATAGCGGCGTTACAGTGTTCACTTTAGCTCTGTCTGTATCGAGGATGCACAATTTATTAGAAGGGTAGACTATTAACCAAATTTGTGCGGTCATTATTTGAACAACACAGCCACTCCCCCGACACCTTTCTGCCCCCGGCAAATTATCACTTGGTTCACAAAACCCGTCCAAGTGAGGTTACTAAATCAACCACCTATCGATTATTCTCGAAGGTTACCAAGTTTGAGGAATAACCATGCCCAAACATCCTACCCCATACTGGAGTTGGTGCTGTGCAGGCTCACCTATTTTCAAAATTTTTACTTGTGGACGGGTTCCAACTCTGACCCCAGAAATCATTCTCTCACTCCTTTCTCCTACCTCTCTTTTATCTCTTTCACGCTTTTTATATCAGTGACTGACTCTCTCTACCCCCCCCCCTAGACTCTGACTCCTCCCTTTCCCTCGCCTTACCTCCTTCCTCACCTACGTCATATCTCATGTAGCCTTCTTTACGCCAATCACTGCCGCTGGAATATTAAGGTCAACAGTGTGAAGCACCCCCTCGTGTTCTGACTTAAATATATTCATCCGGTGTTCAAATAGGGAGTTTATCGCTCTGCCTCTAAAATCTAACTTCTTTAGGACAATGCTCCCGTCTAGTTCAGCCTGTCTGTGCACTGCTCATAGAGGGGCTTGGTCGGCACTAGTAAATATAGGAAATCCGACATGCCTCCCTAGCAAGGATGAATATGTGGAATGTGCACATCAGAGTGCAGCGAGAACAGCAGTAAGAAGTGATTCAGATTCAGATCTGAGCCTCAGCACCAGTGCTGGAGCCGAGCCAGCACCGCGTCGATGCTTAGAAGCCCCAATCTGCTGCTGAGAAGATCGCGCCCAATACCTTGCTAGTTGCATATATTTTAGCGTATGTAGTTACGCATATAACCTTAGTTTAATATATGTATCTTATCTATTCGAACCCGTGATTCTTCGAATATGGACAGGTTTTCAATTTCGCGTAAAACTCGTGTTCTGGCACACCCTTACTTCAAAAAATTGTCGTTTTCTTTATACCCCATAGACATTGAACAACCATGTGAATGGCGGTATAACTAAAAAAAAAATTCTCTATATCTCAGTATCATTACTAACTAAATTTCCAAAAAAAATACAGTTGCAAACACCTCCATCAATATTAGTAATTCACCAAAAAAAAAAAAAATTTACAAATATGTAAATACACTCTCAACTATCTTCTTATGAAATGATTGAGGCCAAAACGTAAAAAATTTTGCAAATTTCTTTTAAAAACTTCCCTCCCCGTCTTTAAAACAAGAATTTTCACATTTGTTTCATTCATGATACAATAATGTACTGATGCCTGACCTCAGTCTTTCAGAGGATTTTATTATGACAGTTACCTAGCCCAGATAATCATGCCCATTAATTTCAAATATAATATATTTTCAGGGGTAAAGAGTAGGTGAAAGGGTTTTTGGTGTTGTTTTAATACTACGTCAATACCAACCTGAAAATACATTTAGTTTATACCCCACTCTGAACTATATATATATATATAATAGTTATATATATAAATAGTATATATAGATATATATATATATTTAAATATAATATATATATATATATATATATATATTATATTATAGTATTAATATATTATTAATATAAATTTTATATAGTATATTATACTACTATATATATAATAATATATATATTATATATATATTATATATATTATATATAATAATTAATATATATTAATTATAATAACTATGTAGATAATATATAATATATAATATATATTACATATATATATATTATATAATATATAATATTATATATATATATATAATATATATATAATATATACTATATATTAATATATTAATTATTAATAATATAAATAAAAATATTTATATATATATATATTATTATATATATATATATATATAATATAATTAATTAAATATAATAATATATATATATAATTAAAAATATTATATTATAATATATATATATATAATATATATTAATATATAATATATTATACTATATATATAATTAATATTAAAATAAATATAAATTATAATAATTATAAGGTTATTATATATATATATATGATATATCGTTTAAATATACTATATATATGAGCCTATATGAAGGCAAACACAACCCTTATATAGAAAAACTATGGATGGCATAGAAGGGTCTAAGCTTGGAAGAAAATTAGAAGCGTACAAACATTAGAAGTTAACAAAAATTTTTTTTATAAATGAAATTTATGTATGAACAAAAATAAAAAAAAAAATAGACGATTTTGGGGAAAACATATACTTAAAAGGTTAAATTAATATAGAAGATAATGTGTCAATAAAATATATCATCGGCTACATGCATAATATCACGGACAAACAGACAATCGTGTTTCCACAGATACAAATGGGTGATGATTAACTCAATAAGGTTTTAGAATAATGTGGACGATATCTATACGATAACCTACTGAAACTCTTCATCTTTCTTTTTTAACTCTACGCAAACATTTCTTTGGTCATTTCGGGCCATTTTCTTCCCTCTCAATCTTTACATACCAACTTCCAGAATTGGATCTCACTTCTATCTTATTCTTCACAATTCAATACTTCTCAATTATCTATTAGCGAGTGAAAGCCTCATCATGGCACGGCTCAATATTGGATCCATTAGAAGTTTAAAATTACTAAAACTTTGATAATTAGTTGATAAAAAAGCACTGGGTTTATCACAGAAAATAAAAAAAACACATGTGAAATAAACAACAAACTAAACGACATTTAAATAATTTATTCTAACCGTATATTAATTTTACAATATTGATTAAGATAGGTCCCGTTTGCTAGGTGAAAAACCCTCATAAATATTAATCATTTCTAATTTTTAATTAATTTGCCTATTAAGTTATTTTCATAAATCTGAATAATAATAATGATGTAAAAAATATCAAGAAAAACACAAATAATAATGTATCAGATTGTAGGTATAACATAACTTAATGTTTTTATCACTAACACTCCAAATTCTAATGAATAAAGATGAATATTTATAAATAAATTTCTATGATTCAGGCAACATCAAAGGTATACTGTGTACTACTATAAGGCTGCTGGTGGTTCAATTTGAGTATTGTAAATGCTGTCATCATATTATTATATAGTTTTTGTCACACGGAATCTTGTAGAAATTTATATAGATATATAAATTATAACCAAAAGATAATTGAGTCGTGTGTTTAAACAAGCTATTCTAACAGTGCATTAATTGGACGTAATATTCATGCCATTCTTGAGTATTATTAATATCAAATTCTTATTTTATTAACATAGATTAGAGAAAAAAAAAACAAAATATACACCATAAAGTGGAGGCAATTAGGTCCCATGGCAATGGACCATTGGGCAAATCAGTACCAGTGGCCCAAAACTTCATTGTAATGGTAAAATATATCTTTAAAGGTGTAAGAATAATATTTATGGTTTTGGTAAAAATTTAGTATGAAATATTTAATTTTAAGTCCATCTGATTTGTGATGTTATAACTCTCACGCACCTATAAAGAGTTTAGAGTGATGGCTAAATTGTAAGGTCTTATTGCTAAGAGCATACACAGCATAACTAAATGTACTATGGTAGTGGTGTGGACAGTTAGAGCAAGCCCATGCCGGTCTCCTGATTGAAGAAATGTACCCAATCATCATCACCGCCATCATACTATGTTTGCACTTCTCCATCAACTATAGCATATCGAGCGAGGAAGTTTTTAAAAAAAACTTACTAATGGAAAACGGGAGAACCTCATCGCACAGTTAATCAACTCCAAGATGCCCGAAGAAAACAAGTTTCTACCAAAGAACCTTGAGGACAGTCCTAACACAAGTAACCAGAATAAGATTATGGACTTTGCAACCTACATGTAAGTTATTTCAACAGTCTCAGCAAGTGCCAAGATGATAGTACTGAAAAATAGTTCATAACCTAAATGCAATCATTGAAAACACTCAGTAAGAGATTAAATAGTTTTATTATAAAAATTGTTAAAACTAGTTATGCGAAAAAATCAACTTTTCTTCTTTAGGAAGAGAACATTTACAACAACGAAGAAGTTAGGGGCAGGAACTAAATCAGTCCAGGTTGAAAATTTGGTGGGCAAATAGGTCCACATTAAAAATATTCATTAAATTAAATTTTAATATAACATTTAAAATAATTTTTACCCACGATTATCGATATAAGAATACCGAGACAAAATTTTTTATATATTAATTTTGTATTTTTTTTTTTTTACAGCAACAAGTTCGTTGGAGGAGATGGAGGGGATGGCAAGGGTCAGGATTACAAAGCTCCGCTGCCAAAAGTAGCTTCAGGGTTGCAAAAAACCAGGGTTTTTTAAAATTGCCCAGCCCACCCGGTTTTATTAAAAAACCCAGGTTTTTGGGCAAAATGGGTGGGCAATGGGCAAAATAGGATTTATAAAAAAAAATTTAAAATTTAAATTTATGTTCATGAAGGAATTATATAATATATATATATAAATATATAATAATTTATATATAGTATATATATTATTATATATATATATATGGTATAGATATATATATAATTTAATATATGGAATATATATAATATAATATATATTATATATAATTAATGCTAGATATATATTTCCACGGAAAAGGGGACGAGATTGCAATGGATATGCAGAGTAAAAACAAAATATCTAAAAAATATATAATATTTTTAAACAGAATATATTGTTATTACACACGTATGAGGCTTATAAAAATTTTTACCTCTCTAAGTAGATGAAGATACGCTATACATATATTACTATAAGTATAATATAATATACTATCCTACTAATAATAATCATACGATATGATGATATATATAGGAGTACTTATATATACAGGTGGATAGAGACCTACGCCATATCACCAGCATTGCCGGCCCTCTCTATTCGAGAACAAACTCTCGAGTTTTATGTGCAAAGCCACACTTGTAGCGCACACGTCACTCATACACGCAAACCATCTGAACACTTTAGTCGTATATTTTTTGTCTATTTTTTGAATGTTTTATGATAAAAAAATTAGAGAACTCCCTGAGTTCAAAAAGATTAGCGATTCTTTCAAGGCTAAATGTAGTACTATGGAATTGAGAACTAAAATTTTCATTAAAAAATAAGACTCTGTTGAAACCAATGTGGTGTGTGAAAGGGTTGGTGAATATCTTCTCGTTTATCCTCGACCATGGCGAAACTCAGTGGCTTAATGGAGACGTTTATGGGCTATATGGCCAAAATTCATTACCATTATGCACGACATTTAAACTTGTGGACAAAGAAAGCACATAATATCTAAAATAAAACCTGAGAGTGGGTGCAAAAGGAGTACTTTATTATGGCTGAGAACCAATGGTCAAGCCATTTATAGAATCGGCGGAACAGAAAAATATCTGTCTTTGAGTGCATAAAATAACCAAGAAAAATTTAACAATAAGAGAACCACAGAAAGGACGAGAAAGAGAGCTTCGAAGAGCTGCGATTGATCGTAATACTCTTACTGATATTGGTCTTCTTATGGTTAACAATATGTGACTCCCCTTCCAATATCTAGAACATACACTCGTCAACATCTCACTCACCTCTTCTCCTCCTCATCATTTATTTCCTTTTTAAATATCTTTGACAAAGACAAATTAATAATGCAATCAACTGTGGTGATATAACGGGTGTCGAGAGGAATCAACAGGACAAAATCTCCACAATTGCCACTCCGTTCATGTCTGATACACAAGAAACATTCTAAAATTCGCCTGCAATTCGGGTTTACAAGATGCGTATCATTTTTCGAAACTGTGCTTTCCTGGTGGAGGACACGGAGGGGATCAGCTTTGAAACATTTGGGTTCGATATATTACCGAAGCAAGCAGTTTGCGAACCATGGAGTCCCAAAGTAAATTTATTAAATTAATTAGGTATATTATATTATGACGATACGCAATAATCACAATATCTAAATGTTATGATACACATAAAGTATTCGGTCAACACACACTGAATTTAGTAATTTTGAGATAACGTGTCCGCCTAAATTAATATGCGTTGCAAGATTTATAAATATAGAGTGAATTGTTATATTGAGCCTATGTATTAGGGTATATATATATATAGAGTTTCTAGCTGAGGTCTATGTCTCGAAGAATTATTTTACTACTCTCTTCTCTCTCTTACCTCTCTAATTTGACTCTCTTTCTGACTCTACATCACTTTATTACGCTGTCCTCCGGTTCAGCTCGAACTCCTAATAATGAAAGAAAGATTATCATTTTTCTACCACGCACCAATTAATTATATAACTGCATCAATTTAGTCAACAGACTCTCATGGCATTTCTCGTCTGCAGTTACTTGTGCTGAGAAATGGTAAGGGTGAATGAGATGGCGTCTCTTTTGTTCTGGAGCGGGATTAGAGCATTGTTACACAGCTACTACAGATCCTAATTATATCCTTGCAATAACATAAATTTGAACTTTACTTGTGTATTGATAGTTACGAATATATTAATTGAATATAGTAATATTTTAAAATTTGAATTATGGTATAGATTTTAATTTTGTTCATCGATAATAATTTCTTGCAAAATTCACACATTTATTTATTCCTAGTCTGTGTATATAGATAAAACACAATATGAGAGATTCGAGTTTCTCATCGGATCAGCGATAACAACACTGGATAGAGATACTAAGGCATCATGATAAAACGTGATATGATTGCGCTCATTACCTAACCTTTGTAGAATCAGAAGTAACTCCCAGAAACTGTGCTGAACCAAGTTCATTTTGAAGTTCAGAAAGATAGTTTATCCTCTAAACTCATCATCAAACCAGTCCGGTGGTGTATTTGATATATGGAGTAAAAAATAGGCTTTGCAATATGTCACCAAACATATCTTCTATATACTACTAAAGCAGAACAGTCAGGATGCCTGTATTAATAAACGTATCCTATATAAACACAATGATTATCAAAAATACCTGGAAATTGTCATGGGCACGAGCTTCAGATTCTACAGAAATTATATAAGCTATTATAAAAAATCTATTGCTATCGTACCACTGGAATCTTTAATTAAATCATTAATCAAATGAATAAAACACCAACTCAACAAGAGTTTCCTGATTCTTATATATTAAAATTAACGATGCAGTAAGGGATGACTCACTTTTGCGTAAAGAGTTGGTCATATTGTAATGTATGATTTAAATAAATGCTTAGTATTCATGAGTTACTATACTTGTGGATATTAATAAAATATAAGATTTGATACCAATGTTATATAACGCTACTTCTTCATCATTGCTGCTTAATATCAATGACCACCTCAAAAATATAAAGAGAGTTGATACTTTACACTATAAGAATAATAATATTATAAATAGTATATAGTATTCGTTTAATATATCCATCTATATCTTCATCATATACTATTGTTTATATCATTGTAAGGATGAGGAGAATTATAGTCCATAGTTAATGTAATAAGAAAAATAGGATCAAAAATCACAATTACTCACTGTGGAATCACTCACAGAGAATGGTGAGCGAGCAGAAGTATGAGAGGCACGACACATATATTTAAATATATATATATCGTATTATTAATCTAAGTATAACTAAAATATATCTACAAGATACGACATTTTGCCAAATTAATGATAAATGTATATCAATCTCTCCAGCCAGCTCAGCTTCGATGAACGCTAATATTTTTCAATTGTTGGGGAGATCCAACGAAGTGCAACATTAGAAATAAAGGCTTTAGGGAATGATTGCCTCTAACAATGCGATCGTCAGACACACACTAAATAAGTAATGTGCTCTCACAAATTTAGTCACTCTGCATTAAAGAATGATCAATAAAAGTGATGATTGTAGTCTAATATAGTGTGTATATAACAAAGAAATCTTAAATATTTATATACTTAATAGTAATATCACTTAATATTACTCTATATTAAGGTCTTATATGCTATTATAGTATAGGGAATCATACTTATATGTATGTACAATTTTTTTTCTCTAAAGTGTTGACTTAATATAAATTAAATATAATATTATTATATACACACAATGTTAAGAATTGTTGACCATTCCAATATGTTTAGGCTATAATTAATAATTCAAATATGGTATTTTGCCTAAAAAGGGTTACTCCTCAATATGGCATTAATTCATATAGAAAAATGGAAATTAATTGAAATTATTTATTAAGTATATAAACACAAGTTTTACAATAGTTATATTGTTTATTTATGTACTTTGAGAATAGCAGTACATTTAATTTTCTCAGGTTTTTCACAAAATATTGCAAATTACATTTTTAGTATTATTTTTACTATAATAGTAGATTAAGTTGACACAATTGTCACCATAAGTATTACAGTGGTGTTTAACGTGTATAATAATCACGCGTTTCGGTCACGAGATATAAATTATTCGACGATAGGGCTTCCCGTGGACTAATTCAAGTTTGCCGAAGCACCCCAGTGTAGTCCTTAAAAGGTTATCTGTTTTGTAAGGGAAAAGGGACATTTCAACATTTTACAAATTTATAAAATTAGGGTGTCTATCTAATAATCATTAGAAGTACAAATTAATATTGCCTTGATACAGCATGCCAAACGCATTCCCAGGATTTGCCTCTAATATATATATATATATATATATATATATATATATACTATATATATGATATATACAGTGATATTAATAAATATTTTAGATATAGTTAATATAATTTATATTTTAAAATTTAATAACACCCTAAATCTACATTTCTTTCCATAATACTGTAATTACAGTTTAAATATATACTACCAAATTCATGTTCTTTATATCAGTCTTACTTAATATAATTATATCAATTATTCAACGTTATAATTTTTTATAAAACCCGCCTTTTCATTTTATTGCTCCCAAAGGTTTATTTTTAGTATAAATAAGCACCAGCTATCACGGTTGATGGTGATAGTAGTTGTAGCAAGCTCCCGGGCAGTATGCCAGTGCAACCCTGATACAATAGAGGATACTTGAAGTATAGCTTTAGAGGCCCAGAGCCTTACCACCGACAGTTAGATGAGGTGAAGACCAATCAGGATTAAAACTGCAGTAGAAATTAATTATTATATATACCAAAAAAACCTTTATAAAATATATT
This sequence comes from Trachelipus rathkii, assembly GCA_015478945.1. Classification (NCBI taxonomy): domain Eukaryota; kingdom Metazoa; phylum Arthropoda; class Malacostraca; order Isopoda; family Trachelipodidae; genus Trachelipus; species Trachelipus rathkii. The sequence goes on from JABUQX010017875.1 coordinate 56,939, forward strand.
ACAAAGGATAAAATATTAGTTTATATCAGTTAGGTGAAAAATAAATGGAGTTGCAATAACCGCTTATTCTCTTACGTGTAGTGAAAAAGAATATGAGGCAATAGGTCACTATTGCCAAAAATTATGGCATAAGCTATGAGATTTGATTAGGCATGGCTCTTAAATATGATATGATATGTATATTATATCACAAATAATAATTTTAATATAACATTGAAAAGAAATTGGAGATAAGAAGTATATTTCTCAAGCAATATAAACTAATTATTTAAATAATAATAATGCAATATAATATATATATATAAGGGATGTACCGGAACCAGTGTCAAAATATTTCTCCGAAAGTGAGCAGCTATCACTCCTTTCCTTGTTGAGAAATATTTTAATAAACTTTCAAACACTTATAAAGGCTTACACCTTCAAACATCAAATCATTTTTATGAACGTAAAAAATCTGGTTCTATGACCATCAGGTCAGACCACCTATCTATAGCCACACGATTTCTCAATAAAGGAATCACTCGCCAAGTTCTGCAAGTTCTTTTGAGTTATTATTTTACATTATATAAACTGATTTTTGTGGTTAATTATTGCTAAAGATAATGTTGAACAAATTTATATCTTTTTTAACTATTTTTTCTAATTTTTTCGTCACTTTATATTACATAAAACCTAACTCAACATATTCATTTATTCCTTATTTATGTATGAAGATGTTGACAGTCCTATGATTATTCATACAAGTCAGGGTTGGCAGTGGATTTAGCGATAATTTTCATCGTATAGATTTGTTGGTATCAATGATATACTACAAGTGTGAATACTATAAGCTTATCCATAAAAAATTAATACTAGAAAATTGATATTATGATATTAAAGTGAATGATTAATGAAATTTTCCCTGTGATTAATATAAATGATAGCTTGAATAGAGAGTGAGAGTATTGATGAAGAATGATTCTAAAATATGTATATGTTCATTTCAATGCCGAAAGCAGGAATATAATATGAAAGGTATAAACCCAACACGATCAATTCATTTCAATGCCGAAAGCACGAATGTGTGTGTATGTAACATAGAATTAGATATTTCGCAAGATACTGTTGATTAGGATCCGTATATTATTTCTTTATTGTGGCAATTCTCTCAGACAATTTTTTAATAATATCTGATTCTTCAATCTATGAAGGCAGGTCGCCTCTTAGTTTATTTCTGTATTTCTTCGTTGAGTGTATATAGTTGATTTTTGAATGAATATTTATATCCTTCACCAATGATTTATTTCTCTTTTGGCTGCTAGATATAAGTACTTTTATTACTATATGTTTTTGTGATAATTTAATATTTTTTATTAATTAATCACGACGAATAATCACATTTTCTTATTAAATATTCTGAAAATGTTTTGAATTACTTAAATATAAACATATTTCTTAACATACAAACAGTTAATCAAGTGGGTAAAGATATAGCACATTGTCACTCGTTCGGTGCAAATTTGTCACTATACCTAAAAGTCAACTCAAAGCCACTTTTTTTCGATGCATTCACATAATATTAAAATTATGTGTTCATATAATATTTCATATAATTAGTAATTTAAAAAACTATAAAAAATAATGATAATATCTATGTAATCCCAAATTTCTTTTAAAATAAATATTATATATATGTTAATAGCACCAGGCTATTCCAATATGATAAAACTGGTTTTAAAATAGTGGTTTCAAATAAAACCACTTTAATAATTGATTATTTCTTATTAATTATAAATAATTAATATTTTGACCTATTTATGTAGTTTTATATACATAAAATTACTAGTGATATAGAGAACGAATGAGCAAATCGGTCCACATTAATTATTGGGTTCTAACATTTATTTAATAACATATTATATATAATATATCAAGACTTTAATATATATATATATTTATACTAATCATACTCCTATAAGTGAATTAACTCGAGGATCTCTAACTAAAAATAATACATGAGAATTATTACTCTGAAAATAAAAATAATAATATAATTTAAATTAGTTCATTCTCTATTGAGAAAACAACTTTATGACACTTGTTTGAAAGGACACCCAAATTTACTAGATCTTAAATTTTCAACCTCTCTTCTTAGAATAGGTTAACTTGGAATATATAGTCTCAATTACACAAAAATATTTATGTTATATTTTTAACTGATAAAAGACTAGGTTATACGATTTGGGTTAAAACATAAAAGTTGAGGGAGAGTCTTAAGTGAATCGTCTGAGAAAAAATTTGTCGTTGGATATAACTGGAAATCAATCAAGTGACAAAAAAGATGATTGTGATTGTAAAGACTTTTACGCAAAGTTCAAAAAAAAAAAAAAATATATGTTTAGTAATTTACATGAGTAATTAATATATATGCATGTATATTTACTACAAATGGTTTATTGTGATAATATTTTAATTTTATTAAAAATGAATTCTTATTGATAGTAGACAATCACAATACATGTATATGTGGAGGAAATGATTACTGTGTTTAAACATTTTATAGTAATATTAAAATAAATATAGATAGAAAAAATGAATTTAGTAGTCGATTGGCTTCAAGTTCGAGTTGCCAATAAGCAAAATATAATAAATATATTCGGAATATTACGGGTATTAGGCGAAGACAGAAGATTAACACAATCTGAAACTACTAACCACCAAAATGAGAGAAGTCAATTAACAACTTAATTAAAAACTCATTATCATTGAAAACGTAATTTTAATTTATTATAAGGAAAATAATAAAAATTACGTGGTAAACACATATTTAATTTTGGAATGAAGTCCGGTTGATTTAGGGTCACCACAATCATTGTTTGATCATTTTTTGCAGGACTAAGCAAATGCGCAACTCATAGACACTACATAAAGGAATTACAATAAACTGACACCTGTAGAGGGTAACCAATAGAAATATGTCTGTTGAGAAGTGCAGGAGGTGAATTACATACTAAATTCTATTATTATTAAAAGAAATTAACTTTAATTTTACGAGTAGATAGACGACTAGCTATTCTAAATAATCATATCCAAGAGTTATATACTCTAACTCCATATAAAACTAGCATAGCCATCTAAGCTCACTAAACATTTTAATTAAAAAATACAAAGAATATCCTTATGTAAACTGATATTTTAGCTTCTAAAAATCATGGTTAAATTATTACAATGTTGCACCAAGGTGATTATAGATACTGACTTGAGGATCTACTGTAGAGAGATAGCAAGATAGATGTAAGCTATAAGGCAGTAGGGTGATAATCATCTACATAACGAAGGTTTTGATGGAGATGAATGTGTTAAACATGATCTCTTATCCTCAAACACTAATCTCCGCTTCTAAAAGTTATGAAGCAAAAGACAGCTTTTCAGAAAAATCAATATCGATCACTTTTACTCTGAATGACATTGAAGTTAAATCCGCGAAAAATAACAGAAAAACATTACTTATAATCAGAGATATTATGTAATTTATCAAACAGTCGTTATTAAGTTTTATATTCATCTGAGATGTAATATCAGTTGAGTTAGAAAACCCCTGCACCTAAACTCAATTTCACACACACACTTCACTAAAATGTTAGACACCATTATATGTGACACCTCTCTAGGGGACATGGTTATACGATATATATGAAAAAGTACTTCACACCCAAACCTGCCAAAAATTTTTAAAAAGTTTAGTTTGACAATTCCAGTTTTTTTGATATTAGCCGGGGACTTTAATGCACATCACCTTGCATGCACGACAAGCCGTCAACCTACATCTCCTCAAAAAGATCAGAACCACTTATGGTTTTCTTTGGGGATACCCAAGAAGGATAAAATATTTTAAAATGGGTATGAAATAAAGAAAACATTATGTTGAATAACAAACGATCTAGTTTAAAAAATAAAGTAATAAGTTTGTAAACCACAAACTACGAAATAAAATATTGCAATATAGTGATAAATAAAAAGAATCGCGGATTTTTAATATATATTATTATTACATTCGATCTAATGAGATCAAGTAAAGATAATTACACCCAAATCGATGGGTTGCCAGATGTCAATAATAATTAATCCTGTGAAGAGTCTTTTCATAATTTTTACTTCTAAATATTAAAATATTATAATTAATAAATATTTTTATTTGGCAAAACTATTTTAAAAATTATATTTAGTTTAATTATTATTGAAATCTTGACCAATAAATAGATAGTACCTCATAAAATTCGACCAATAGGAGAGTTCTGGCAACCCATCGCGATTTGGGTGCCGTTATCTTTACCTGACCCACCTAATGAGACAGTTACATCATTGTACTTCCCTAATGTGACTCAAATAGATTCGCTTGGTGAGGGTCCCTGTTTCAATCCCTCATGGGAGTCCTAACTCCTAGGCAAGCAACATCCCAGAGAGCTCTCCTCCATAAAAAGGGGCAAAATGACATCCGTTAAGTGCGAGCTTCTTAAAAAGAATAGTCAATGTCGTTTTAAAGGGAACACCCTACAGAAACATCAATTCAAAAATCCCGGACTAAACTTGCGCATGCGCATGCGCATGGCTTTAATGGTCAAGGAAATTGGAAAACTATCATTTACAGATCCAAATAGAAATCTTAGAAAAGACTTTCATATATGTATTTCCTAGTTGAGTTAATAAGAAAACAATCTCGAAAGAATTAATATTATTACTCAGAATATTCTTATATTACTTATTCTATTCAATCATCAAATAATTTAAAATTTAGAAAGTGAGAGCTTAGCTGAAGATACGTCTGGTTCGGTAAATAGAAGTACGAAACATGAATATTAAAATCAACAGAATAAAAATAAAAATTATTACAGCTTTTCTACAATATATGCAGCAATTGCAAGTAATAAATATAACTTATCAGTTTAAACGTCACGAACACAACAAATACATGGGATAGCCTTTTGGATATAAGGTCTTAAGGACATTATATATGAAATAAGTTGGGATTTAGATAATATACAGCATACTACAAGTATAATGGTAGTATATAGCTTTTTAGGGAAAAGGATCTTAAGTATGAACTGATATATTTACGACTAGTGAGGGTAATATAATGAATCTAGAACTAAGCATATAGGCTATATAAGGAGAATGCCTTTATGGAGGTCTTAAGGACTATTGAAGTGGGATCGAATCCAAATATATAATAAAGATAACACGCACATAAGTACCTTTGGTAGGTCTTAAACGACTATAAATATTGAAATGTGATGGTAATTAGTAATCAGTAATACTAATAGTAATTAGGGAATGCTTTTTTAGCGAAGTCTATAAGATAGACTAATTGGAAGTGATATATAATCAGAAAGATCTAGGATATATAGCTTTTGTGATAGGATATATCATTATGGACTATTTGAAGATCTAGGATGAATTCAGATATAGGGATTAATATATATTATATAACTATATATATAGTACACTATTTGAGAAGGTATCTTAATGATTAGCTAATTATAATAATAATGTGTATTGAGGTAAAATAATGGCGCTATTTATTATGTAATTTTGATCATAATATAATATATACTATATATCATTAAAAAGATTTATAAGATCTAATCAAAGGCTGATATTGAATTCATAATAATAATAATATATATATACTATATACGATTAGAAAAGTGTGTGTAATAAAGGAAAAATTCGACTGTTTTGGGCGTTAGAAGGCGAGAGAGAGTGATATATTATCAGTGACCGTAGTCGGTCTAGTGTGTAATTTGGCTTATGTGTAGATAAGAATAGCGTCGAGGTACGTGCGACACGTATAAGATCACTTCCTGCATAATAATGTTTACGAGTAAATTGACCAGTGAAACCTTTGCATATGAGATAGGCCAAAAGATGTAAAAATACTAGTTATATAGACTATCAATCCAATTAAGGCATACTAATGATAACAATAATGAGTGGTGATAATAGCCAATGCAACAGTAATTAATAATATATGATTCCGAGACGGAATCATGTATGGAGTTGAATAACATAGTGGTATGAAAAAAAAAGTGCGAATAAAACAGCTATTTCCCGACACAGAAATTACTTCTAGCGCGCTTATGTTTTCTGACACTCGAACACCAGTAACATAGACTTTCTGCCATAATAACCTAATTATGTGTAATATTAAGTGATGATATAATAACGAGGTAAGGAATTAATTATTAAATATATATAATTAAATTAATAAATAATTAATAAAGTCAATTAATGAAAGTTAATTATATTGAACTCTCATTAATTAATTATATATATATATTATATATATATATATATATAATATATTATATAATATTATATACTATATATATCTATATATATTATAATAATATATAGTTTATATACCGTGAACAAGTAGATAACTACTGTCATTTATAGGGTAATGATTCGTTATCGAACAAAACCGTAAAAGCAAAAGGATTGATCAATACCATTATTCTAATTTAATATCTTTACGTACTTATGTATTTAAAGGTTAAAAGTAATGACTAATTTAACATGCTTAATATATAAACCCTTAAAACACTACTCACTTAACTTAACCTACTCATTATGCTTATTATTATATACTTTTTTTCCCTAGCTTATTATTAACACTTACTCACTTTAGTTTCACTAACTTGAGAGATTTTTTGATTTGTCAAGAAATGTGTGTGACATGATAAACTTTTGGTCATTAGATTCGCGCCATTCTAGCATATTAATGTTAACTCTTATTTTACAGATATTATGAGGTTTTATTTTATTGATAACCCAATGATTATAAATATAGTATAGTTTTAATTCAGATAATTATTATATATATATATAATTGATTTATTTATTTATATTGTAGGAAGTGGGGACAATTAGGTAGGGCAGGATTTTTTAAAATTAGATCAAAATATAAATTATATACGTATAAAAATAATAATACCTACGAATAGAAATGGTACAAACGTTAAGGTCAACTAATATAATAAAAAGTACATTTTATGTCAAAACTAAATAAACAAATCTAGGTATAGAGAAAGGGGGCTAATATATTAATATATATACTAGATAATAATATATAAATATATAATATATATTATAATATATATAGTATATCCTATTACTCTAATCAATCTTATCCTAAAGTACTGGTGGGTAAGGTTACGTGACATACACACTAGAAACGGTATAAGTAGTAATAGATGACAACTAAAAGTTCGAATAAGAATAAGCTCAAAGATAACCTTTATAACCTATTAATTAGAGACTCTGATTCATAGTACAGAATAATACATCCTAGCTCATCAGGGATAGGCACGAGACGGACCATCATTATATATGACATCTCTTTTAATGTTGAGCGTTCAAATACCCTTGAATACTAAGGTTAGGTAGACATAACAACCATTATACCCTCTCAGATAAAACCATGTCCATTTATCACTCTATTTATTAATCTCACTTTCTTTATCAGTCTACTGCCACAAAACCATAATATTATCTATACTCACTTCCAGACAATTCTATACTTAATAAGACTTCATAATCAATTTTTCTTCGAGGAACTCCAAGCTCCCAGTTTACTCGAAGGATCGATTTCCAGATCACACATTCACCACATTATAGGATTACGTATCTTAACCACCGACTATCACCCAAGGCCTCTAGACAACAGAACTAGATATCCAATAAATTACAAGCGGATCTATAGAATGTTATGTCTGCTGATACGTATCGCCTTTCTTCACGCACTCCAAAGACGAAGTTGACCACACTCTCTAAATGATGTCATTCATCTAAATTTCTCTTTTTTATGATTCTAGTCTCAACACGACGTAACACGCCCGAAGATATGTCAATGAACAGGTCTTTCAGTCTGCCCATTCTGGTTACTTCTAAGCTTCTAACTCTTACTTCTCAGACCTATAATATTTCTACTCACTGTAGCTTTAACAAGGTTACTTAAACATACCCTCAGATAAGATAAGGCTTTACTCAATTACATCTACAAGACTGATTTATTGCATCCAGTCCATAACTCACCTTCTTAGTCGCATTCAAACTAATATAGTATTACACTCTGTCACCGTTTCCGTATATAATACAACAGCATATGGTTTGCCATATTTTTAAAACATCAGACAACCTGTTCCCGCATAATCACCTTGATAACAAGCTCAAGCACCGAGATGTTCTCATCTCAACACATGAACTTACTTTTTCTTACTAGTTTAACATGTAATACCCTCCTTTTTACAACGCACCTGCCAAATCTCTCTTCCAATCTTCTCAACTTCTTCAGATTCACCAACAAAACCAAATGCATTCAACATATAATAGGTAGAGACAGAAACATTACAACTCAACTAACAATTCATCACATACATAACATAAACCAACAAAAATATCAAAAGACACCAAAAAAATGCCACCCACCTCTTAAACTCTCATAACCCATCCATAACAGAATTGAAATAACCAAAGAGTCATAACACATCCCTGTTCACTCCGCTATTAATCTTAACCAATCACTTTCGACACAATTTTCTTACAACACGCCCTTTAATTAATCGTATAACATGATCTATTTTTTGTGCATTCAGAAGCCTACACAACACTATAAATCACATAACACCTGCCATAGAACTTCTCATACTAATTCTATCATACGCCTGTTGGAAAATCCTAAAAAAACTAAATGCAATATTATTCTTACGCTCTCTCCTCTATTCATTGATACACAGTCTTATATGGAGTTGTAATATCAGTATGTAAGATCTATTCCAGATATTCTCTAAACTCATATACTAAACATTAACGCACTCAATGTGTCCTTCAACAATAACAGCTCTCTTTAGACTCACTCCTTGGCAAATCGAAGGACTCGATGCAATCTTCCTCGACTATAAATTAAAACTCCAATAATATGAGATCGTTATCTCGCTACTACCAACCTAATGAATTATTTCCTAATAAGATTTTTCCTCACACCGCTTCATTTTCTATACTACTACTTATCAGAGGGTACTATTACTGCTCTCCGAGTACCGATTGAAATGGCACTCCGATCCCTGCGATCGAATCACTTGTTGATACACACTACAAATACAGTGAAATTACAATCAATCAAAGCTATCCGCTCTCTGTTTTGTATGCTATGGTTCACTTACAGGTATTTTATTACTATCAATCATATATAAGATTATTACCAATTTACTATCAATTTTCTAAACACTTTCTTAACTAAAGACATTTCATATCTTCATAAAATAATAATACCTTCTAGACTAGCATCAGACCTAACAACATTCAGCTACCACTTTTCTTCATTAACTGTTCTAATATTTTATATATTGACACTTATACTATTACCTGAATTGTATAATCCACATCCTCACATGATCACTAATCTCTTTATTACTATGTAAGAAATTCACGTTATCTCAGTTCTACGCGTTTGCTAATACTCACTCTATAAAATACCTATATCATTACTATGTTCAATATAGTATAAAAATTTTAAATAATAATAATTAATTTATATAATATTATTAAATTATATATATTATATATAATATATATACATAATATATATATATAATAATTATATATATATATATAATATATAGCGTGATTTTGAAAGATATTTTTTTGTAGCAATTACACTGCTACGCTGCAATTGCTGAGATAAAACGACATAGAGATTGACAATCGTTTCTAGGAATTACTATAAGAGAGCGTTTCATATGCAATATAATTAATTTAAATATATATATATCTATAATATAATTTATATTATATATATATATATATATATATAATATTATTAATATATCTTATATTAATTTATATATTATAATACTATATAAGTATATAATATATAATATAAATTATATATATATTATATTACTATATATATATTATATATAATTATATAGATAAATAATATAGTATAATATAATATATAAAATATATATATATATTATATATAATATTATATGTATATTAATATAAGTACCCCTGTATATGAATTACAAATTATATTATAATATTATAATATATTATATCATACATATATATATATATATAACAATCTACTATATATATAGTACATATATATATTATAATTTATATAATCATATATATATAGCAATCATAAGTATACCTCCAGATTTGGTTTGTCCGTTATATAGAATATATTAGTATACATTATATATAACATCGTAAATTATAATTATATTTATGAGAGGTTCTAATATATATAGATACTAATTTATACTTCTAATACTTATATACTATATAAATATATATAATAATATATATACTATATATATATAATTAGAATACTTATATATATATCTATAAATATATGTAGATAAACCTATATTAAAAGTGTATATAAACAATGAATATAACTACTATATATATATATACATCATCGATTGATTTATGTTAATATAATGATAAATAATAAATTAATTTAAATATATATAAATAATTAATATTAGTAAATATAAACTTATATATGATAGAAAAGCGTACAGTTTTATTTATACAGTAGATATGATCATAGAATATATTTCTGGTTTTTCAGTAAGATATACTGGAATCTAGTCTTTCGTAGCAATATCTTTGAGAATATTTACTTTATAGTTACTGGTCTGGTTAGTTTCTTTAATCACAAATATTAGTAAACTCATGTATAATTATAGATCTGGTAAAAAAGGTTCTGATCATACATAAAAAATATTGAAGATACTTAATTATGCAAACTAATCACTAATTTATTAATTTAACGAATAATAATCTCTCAGTAGTCTCATGTCAGGGGCAGGCTAATACCTTCCTGGTGAATGTTCATTTAGTTTAAAGAAACATAAAACCATATATTGAAGATAAAAGAAATATATCTATGGTATGGTAAATATTAATTTATAATTAATAACCAGAATAAAATATCTTAAGAAATACTTATAATCATGCCACAGCTCATTGGTAACTATGTTTAAAGTATATACTGCACGCTTCGTCAGAATAGACCCTTTTAAATATATGGGAAAAAATTACTTTTAATTAAACCATACGATATTTATATGCTCCTATGTAGAATTAAGATATCGGAATTTCGATTTAGATGCCTATATTTGTGCCTGCTACTGTCCTACTATACGATTAAAGAGTTGGCTTTCACAAACATCTGTAGATTTATCTAATAATCTCTGTCTGGTTAGTAAGAAGTATTGAATGATATAAAAGTGAAATTATTACCTTAGATACCAGTAATCTGGTCTGCAAATGATATTGGAGATATCCTTACCGAATGATACATTTGATACTTATCTATAAAGGGTTGGTGTGAATATTAAAAACATCTTTTGAGCTACATTTGTTATTGGCCGGCTTTTGCAAAATTATTTTAAATATTTAACCTGTTTACTCTGCTGGAGGGCCTGAAAGCTTCTTTTAATCCAGAACATTAGACACTAAATCATAATTCTTGGTCTGGTGCTACACCACCAATCTTTTCTGCTAATCACCAACATTTGAAAGATACTATATCATAATGTCTGAGTTACCTGGTAAATGAGATCTCCTGTAATCACAAAATATGTTTGAGATGTCTAATGCTTTTGAAATTGGTGATATACTGGATTAATAACTTCTGTAATCAACCAAACATTTGCGATATACTATATAACAGTTAATCATAATATTTTCTGTGTTGCATACTGGTAATGATTCTGTAAAATACAGCTACACAACATATTTGAGAATAAACAAAGTGTATACACGGTGCTGATGTGGTAATGCTTCTGTAATCACGAACACATTTGAGATACTAAATCATAATTTGGTTTGGTAAGTGACTACATCTGTTAATCTTCAGAGCAAGACACTTTGGTAGATTCTAACATGTCAATCAAAGGGGGTATGAGTAATAATCTGCTACTAAACAAGACTATTTTAAGAAATTATTGTACATATTCGTGATTATATAGGTCAGTGATCTTACTCATCCAAGCCATGAGATTCTAAATCACTCCACATTCCTTGGTCTTGTGCGGTAGTGAATTTGTGCGTCAGAGAGTCGATGTTATGAAAAAAAAACACTTGAATATTAAGTAATGAAGAAAGAATTATAGGTATTTGATATCGCGATCGGCGTATTGAATGCAGAATCTTTATACCAGTCTGTGTTGGCCTAAGTGCCGCAATACGCATCTACGCCCCACACCGCATCTACCACACCGTACCTGATTGTGGTCTACTAGAAACCCACCGTATCAACCGTCATCTTTTTTCTACACAATCACATTGAATCTATTGCTCGATGTCGTTCAAACAACAAACTGAGTTACCCTATCAAGTCACGGGGGAACTGAAATTATATTAACTACTTGAGCATGGTTCCATACTATGGGATCTGTGAAAAGAGGCTGGATTGAGATGCTCCGAGCCACCAGCCTCAAATATATTTATTCAAATCGATTTGTCGTGGGCATAAAGCGGGCGAAGTACACTTGATAGTTAGACACGCAAGGTGTGAGTAATCATAACGTAGAAAAAAAGATAAACATTGAACAATATGTTAGAACGCAACACCTTTTGTAAAAATATAGTTGTCTCGATTTTGTAGAAAGCATTTTAAAAATATTATCTATAATTTATTTATTAATCTATAATCTATATTTTTATGTTAACAATTTTGAGCACTGAACGAAGAAAGAGAAAGACATAATAGTCTCGAAGAAATCTTCGATGAGCAATTTAACTTTACATTAATTCAGAATTAGAGATCTTTTGGATGGAATATAATATATTGAAGGGATGGCACGTAATGGAGATAAATTATATAAGTATAAATGGAAGTAAGAGAATATATAGATATGGTCACTATATCATGTAAATTGAGAGATATGACATTAATGATCAATAGAGACTTTGATAGAATGAATAGGATATGAAATGGAGGGTATAGTGGGCAAAGTGAGAATAAAGAGTAAAATACTCTATAGTATAACTTACCTAAGGGTATAATATATATAATATAATAATCAATAATAATTAGTAAATGAATATTGAAATATATTCACATAAAGAGAAACCTTGGATGTAGTTAGATTAGTGCTAAGTGATGAATGATATGATAAACTATATATAGAATACAATATACTATGATAAGTATATAGAAAAATAAAGATGAAAGAAAAAAAAGAAAATAATGTATTATATAAAAACGGGAGATTACATAGTAATAAGGAAGAAGTGATATTATAGCGTAAAAGTATAGAGTTTTATAAGATTCGTTTTACTAATATAAAGTTAACTAGTAGTCTATGTGTATAATAACGTGTAAAGTGATTTATAGTAGTGGTGGATATATATTATGAATCTAAATATTGATCTTCTAAGTAGATTACCTATATATCGTGTTGACATTCTACGTAATAATGACTCGGTAAGATGTAGTATTAGCTAATTCATGAGTAGACTATTAACTATATATTATTATTATGAGTTCTTTAAATCTTTTTAATTTCTAACTTTTGAACCTTCTTAGCAAGCAAATAAGATTATTGGTTACTTCATGAAAAATTATTATAATATCTTTATTGTCTATTACGTTTGCGTGGGAATATTATATATATATTACGTAATATTTTTAATTTTAGTATTATATATTTTAATACTGAGTATTAGACAAAAGTATTAATAATTATAGACTATAATAAGAAAAGTTTACTTTATAAATTATATATAATATACTACCGTTTATAAACTGAAATTAGAAATATTTAAGTTTATATATTATTATATTTTTATGTATTATTAATATTATGTCTATGTTTTGGTATGTGAGACAAAGAAAAAAATTGTCTTACTTATTGGAGACAGCTCATGTATTTTTGTTTAGCTAGTAATAGAAAGTATAAATGAATATTATGGTAGCACTCAGTGAATGATACATGTTATTTATATATATTAAATTGTTTATAATATATTATATAGTATATTTATATATAGGTTATGCTAATTATAATAATTATATAGTATTTATATTATATTGCTGATGTTATATTATCTATATTTATATATATGTATTTGTATATATATTTGGAAGTGCTTGTATTTATTTATTACCATGGTAATAAATATATATTTTTACAGTACAATAAATATATATAAACGACTCATATATATAGGTAACTTTAGTTTTATTAGTTATTTTAAATTTAATACTAAAAATCAAAATTCCAACAAAATATCAACTTATCTTCTCTATTAATAAAAACTACACTCAGACATACATACAATAATCATTACGTATCTAGCATTATATTGACATTACATTCATCATACATACAGTAACATACATACATACTACATACATACCATACATACTACAATAATATAAATTGCCACTGGTACGAAAAAGACGACAATCGAACAAACACAATCATAGCTTTCATCCCACTCTAGAGATTTTGAAAAGCATTTTTACGGTGATTGATTTATTAGATGATCAAATTTTTTGCCATCGTCAGGAAAAATTCGCAAGCCAATTTGTTCATCAAGTTTAGAATTAACAAGAAATTCGACTTTATGAATATTTATATAATCATACATATATATATATATATATATAATATTATATTATATATATAATATTTATTTATATAATATTATACTATATATATGTATATATAATATTAATATATATCATATATTATATATATATGTATATTATATTATATATATATAAATATATATATATATATTTATTATATTATATATATATATAATATATATATATATATATATACACTCCTTTATACTCTTTGTGGTTTTTTTTAATATATAATAAATATTAACGGGTAAAATGTTCTCCCCAGGAAGGTTATGGTTTTCTAAGGAAAACACGACCTGTTAGTGGACCAATCGGAAAGGTCTTGGATACAATGGCTATACGACTAAATCCGTGGGTGCAAGGCCTATCCGGGATGTCGGGATGTTTTCCCAATTAGCAGTAGAAAGCGAGCTACCAATGTACTCATGACGTTCAAGTGGGACGAAGTCAGAGTTATAGAGATGGATAGCTCAATGTCTCATGGATGACGCTCCCACTTGACACAGTCTACGAGAGACTGGGCTCATCCTCGCTTACGTAAGGTCGAGTGCTCTAGGCTGAGCTAGGAAGCGTCACCTTTATATATCTTATGCTAAGCTGAATGTATTATTAATAATATATATATATATAGTATATAATATATACGTATATTTACATAGAATTCCAAGTGGTATTACTAGCTTTTAGTTTTAATTATATAATAATGATATATTAGAAAAAGTGTGAATATACTATGAAAAATGCTTCTTTATTTCTTAGCAGTAACAATCTAAATCATAATACAATAAAACATGTCTAATAAATTATACAAAGTTAATATTTATTACATTTGAGAGAGTATAAGTTAGTTTTAAATTAATAATGTTAGTATTATTATGGTATAATTTATAAGTATACTATATAGGAGTAATACAATATATTACGCTATATACCTTATTATTATATACATTTGTTATTATAACATTATATAATATATTATACATAATACTAATCTTATATAACTACTATTATACAAATGAGCAGCTATATGATATAGAATAAGCGAACTATAAATAAACCTATATATAGGTTATCTAACTTATATAGAATAACCACATATATATCTAATATAATATGATCTATCCATACAACTCACTTCAGGTGACAGATGTAGCTATACCATACGTTAACTAATATATACTAGAAATATTTAAGAAATAAAGTGCTGCGTATAACTCTATTAAATAGCAATCCTGCGCTCGTGATGGGGGACCGAGAAAACTTTAGTTTGTAACTGAGCCATAAAATTATGCACCAAGAGTAGAAAAAAAGTTGAAGGTAGATGCTTGGGATATAAAAAAAATTAGTAGTAGTAGTATGTTTCCGATACAAACTGAAATTGAATGAAAAAAAGAGATGTTGTATATATAGATATACTTGGGTAGAACAGTGAAGGCGTTCTTTTTAAAGGACAGATTTTTAACATTCACTGATTTATGGTAAAGTAGACAAGAAAAAACTTATCAATAACAATATTCTAATTACATTGTCAGTTACGTTTATTTCTACTTTGACAATATAGGTAATAACGTTTCTAAATGTTACTGATATTAATAACCTTCGTCTCTCTTTGCATCACAAAATGTTCGCCGACTAATTTCTCCAAGTCCAGTGACGTCGAAGCTCTATGGCATAGCTCTACTGCTTCACTTATACAAATTAAAACTTTCAACACAGTTCATCGAAATTTCTATAGTTTTAATTTTGAAAGATCTCTCCAGATGATAAGTTAATGGGTGTCAGAACATCATAAAAGGCTGTTCGACTCTGGAATACTACAAGACAAACATTTTCAACAATCAACAAATATTCTGCAACTTGTTTATTTTTTGTTCAATTTTTTTCTTTTCTTTATTTCACTTGCCAAAACATTCATGAAGCAGACAATTTCCGTATCTAAAGAACTTGTCACGTCGGCTCATATTTTTTTGTAAAACTTGTTAGCAGACTCCATGAGCTCTTTTATCTGTTTGTTCTGAAAGGGCTGTAGGGCTCAAAAGCAAAACATCTGTTGCACCTTACTACTCTGGTACCTTCGATTCACTTGGCCTATTAGATATCAATGTCTCTGTAAAAAAACTCACCTTGATGTGCCAAGGATCAATGAAGTCAACATTTTTAGAAAGCTCATCAAAGAGCTTGTCACTTTGCTTTTGCGCTTAGTAGGCAATGAAGTCTCAATTGCAGCTTCTTGCAATTTACTGGGCCTCTTCCACTAGCTTTGTAACTCAGCCTTCAGCAACGTGTTAGACTTGGTGAAATCGGACTATCTGCAAAAAGCAGTTGGAAACGTTTTCATCTCTCTAGGATTGTCCGACTTTTCGGAACGGTGTTTTTATAGTAGTGATGTTAATCTTTCCCGAAATTTTGAACACTTTTGAAACACTTAAGCATTAAAAGAAGTGAAAAGTAGAATTGTCTTCCTTAAATGCTGTCGTCCACTCTCTATCTATTTCTTCAGCCTCTTTTGATATATTGAGAAGTTAGGATAGATTTTTTTAATTAATACAATTCTCACATATACATGAAATTAACTTTTACTCCATTGCAATCGAAACTCGAAGATAATATGCTAGTTGGGATCACAAGTTCTTTTAATCTCGTTTTTGTATTGACATGCAGGTCTGAAAGAATCATTTCTTCAGTGATTGCATCTCTCTTGAGCAAGCACTACTTGACTGAAATAACCCATAAAAACTTCACCTAAAACCAACCAATTAGATAAAAATAAAATATTCATTAGTCTGTAATTTACTTCCATTTATACAGAATCATCACTCACAAGACCAAGTTAAGGTTCTAAAATTGTCTAGCATGCATACTTTATGATAGAGGCGACTTGTATGGAATTGTCGTCTGTCAGATATCAAGTGTAATTCACTACGCATACAGTATGCACCACATAGTGGTAGACTAAAGCGCGGTCCCCTATGCTCATTTATCTATAGCAATGAAAGATATGGCGTATCCCAAAAACTTACCACAGGTTACTCTTGCTAAAGCCTCGGTCTTGTTTTGACCTTGTTATGGGGATATAAGGCCTCACTATGGTAATGATTCAATGTTGTAATTTAGAAGCTTCTTCTCACGTAATTGAATGGCAATAGACATTCTTATAATACTGACAGATGGGGTACATTTTAATAAGGATGTAAAAATGCTTAGGGTTTCGTACTTAAATACGAGTAAAAGAGAAGATGACAGGAATGATTTTGAGCAATTCATTATTGTGTCACGGAGTACGCTGTTGGAAGGAGGGCGCGATAACTACAGCACGTATCGCGAGGACAATAGGAGCACGATATCATTAAAATGTTGAGTATCGCTGACTTTTCTCATGCGGTGCTCAGGTGACTTTTAAGAGAGGTCATACCTGGATAAAATCATATATTGAGAAAGTGTGTCTATTTGCTAATATATATCGGTTAAAAAATTCAGGTGTATAAGATATAATGGATTATTGTGTATCGACGAATTCTGTAGAAATATTTAAGACGATTATAAGTATAATATAGGGTATATATTATATTTTTATATGATGGTATATATAGTGTGTAAATGGATAGGGTTTGAAATACTAAGTATAAATATGTAAGATATATGTGGATAAGGAAATAGAATAGGTTGCAGTATATATTATATATAATTATATAATTATATATTTATAAATATAATATATATATATTATATCATATATATATATTATATATATTATTATATAATATTATATATATATAATATATATATATTATATATATATAATATATATATATATAATTATAAATATGAGAGAGAAAGAGGGAGAGAGAGGAGAAGAGAGAGAGTGAGAGAGGAGAGAGATAAGAGAGAGAGAGAGAGAGAGAGAGAAAAAAAATTTGTTCTGGGGATAAACCCCAGGATGATTTATTAATTTGAGCTTTTCTTCATCGTATTGAGCAGACATATCTTTTAATCTGACAGATGTAGATTATTAAAATATCTTGGGTGTATCTAAAATAAGAGAAGAAATGAGCGAATCTTAGATCACTTTTATGTCACGCGAGTTAATGTGAAGCCAAACTAATGAGTTCATTTGTAAATAGGAGACTCATATATTTTTGTTCTGCTTTTCTCATTCTCCAGGTGACTTTTAAGAAGCGGGTCATACCTGGATAAAAAATCAATAATATTGAGAAGTTTCCGTTTTACTATCAATAATATCCGGTTTAAAAAATATCGTGTATATATATATATATATATATATATATTATATTATATATATATATATATATATATATATATATATATATATATTATATATATATAATATTATATATATATTATATTATTATATTATAATATATTATATTATATTATATATTATATATAATATTATATATATATATATTATATATATATTATATATATATATAATTATATTAGGTGGAGAGAGAGAGAAGAGAGAGGAGAGAGAGAGAGAGAGAGAGGAGAGAAGAGAAGAGAGAGAGAGAAGAGAGAGAAGAGAGCGAGGCAGAGAGACAAAAAACTTTTCATTATGGAGTTTCAATAGAAATGTGCTCATTTCCTCTTACCGCGTGCGCCTTTCGGCCTGGCCCCCGCAACCGCGGGGGTTTGCGGGGCGCGTTATTACGCCACTGTATATATACTATATATTTATTAAAATTATATATAATATATATATTACTATATATATAATATATATATATTATATATTATAATATAATATATATATATATATATATATATATAATATTTATATATATATATACTATATATATATATATATAATTATTCTATATATATAAAGTGTTGGGTGATCCACTTAAAGTTCGGACATGCCCGAAACATAAGCATTGAGATAGCAGTTAATATGGAGTCGATATTTTTAATGAAATAATGAGATGTGTAGAAGAGAATATGAGTCGAACTCTCTCAATGGAGAGGTGAGCGATTGAGAGTTTCAGAGAGCTATGTCCATGTGTTAATACGATTTGAAAAACAGAATGACAGAGTGACGCGGCAATTTGACGGGTGTAAGAGGACTAGAGGAGGTTTCAGTGAGAGTTATTATTTGAGTTTTGGGAAAGAATTTGAGAGTGAAAGTGATGATGGGAAGAAAAGTCTTAGCCTCCACCTTTTCAAGCGGAACCAAATGGGTGCTGCTTCACTTCAATATTTTAGCAAGCTTTGCAAAAGAGGTTCATTAATTCTGAATGCAGTGATTAACAACTAATCTATATGAGAAGGTCATTTATTCAC
>JABUQX010017876.1:7500-20000 GCA_015478945.1 Trachelipus rathkii
CTCTGATGATAAAAGTACTTACATTTGTCAATATGAAATAGTTAACACAGTTAATGGGAAACAGTCATTTCGATCATGCTAAAAAGACCTTCCGAACCACCAGTTACTCAATGGGTCACAATACATCTACTGGATCCTTTAAATTAATGCGACATTTAAAACGCTCTCATCCAGACATTGCTACAATTGTTAAAAAGAAAGGGGAAGCAAAAGCTGTTCAGGATAAAATTTTATTTTCAAAAAACTCAGATTAAAGTGGATACTTTTTTTCAATTGTCAAAAGCTTGTTCTGTCTATGTTAAGTGAAGAATTCAAAATACAATTGATTATAATTGTTGTTAAAGATAGTAGCCCATTTAGGTTCTTCCCCAAGACCAGGATTTAAAGCACTCTGTGGAGACATAGCTTCGAAACTGAAAGTCCCTTTTGACCGGGAAAATATTCGTAAAATAGTTCTAGAAGAAGCGGATAAACAAAAAACAAACTTAAAAATTTCTTAAGGGGACGCTTCGTGCATTTAAAAATGGATGCTTGCACAAGGGTAAAACTAAAATATTTTGCTATTGATATTAGATATGTGGATGAAGAAAAGAACATTATTACTAAAACGTTAGCAGTAAGAAATAACAAATCGGAATATTTCAGCTAATATATCCAAGAACTTGTTATTGACGTTTAAAAAAGAATTCGTAATAATAATAAGAGGCAAGTAATTAGCTTAGCTACGGATAACGCATAAAACATGATCAGTACGATTGAAAAAAAAATAAGGACAATGAGGATGAGGAACCGGAAGCTGGTAAATGTGATAATGATTTTACTGAATGTCAAAACGAAGAAGTAATAGTTTTTTTTCAGAATGAACTTGATAAAACTATGAGTAAGACTATGTTGCGATGACGTTAACATTGCACACATGAGGTGTGAAGTTCATATTTTACATTAGCAGCGCGTGATTGTCCCTGCAATACTCATGCAGCAAATCTTATAAGCAAGGCGATACAAATAGCAAAAAGCAGCACGCACCCCAAAATTAATGGAAGTTCTAAAGCGTCAATCTGGAAAAGTGGCAATCTTAGATCAAGAGACAAGATGGGGAGGTACATGTCTTATGCTCGAAAGGCTTTTGCAATTAATAGACTATATTAGTTTGATGGCTGCAGGTACTCCTGAACTTTCCCTCTCCGATAGTCAGTGGGAACAAATAGAAACCCTCAAAGAATCATTAATACACCCATACTTTACAACAAAAAAATATTCAATCAGAAGGCTTGATTGCATAAAATTTTGTAGAGAAGGAATTTTAGCAAAGAACTTAAAAAAAAATCCATTGAGAGAAGAGAAAGAATGTTTTCTGAAAGTAAAATATTTTTGTCAACCATATTCGTTGATCCACAGTTCGGAATCTTCCTCAGAGCTGAAGATCTGATATTAGAAGCTAGTAATGCTCTTTGTGAACTAGGACTTAAAATAAAAACCACTATCGAACAGAAATATGGGTCGGAGTCAGATAGTTCAGCAGTTTCAGGAATCCTCCCTTGTCAGAATCATCTTGTCAGATGAAGAAGAAAAATTTGACGAACAATGGAGCCAACTGAAGCATGCAGAAAAGTGATTGAAAAGAGACAATCTACCAGTAAAAGACATTCAACCTAAAAATCCTCTAGAAAAATACAAAGATGAAATAACGAAAATCGACCTGAAAAATGCATAGTGAAATAATAAAAACTGACCAGAAATCATAGTTAACAGTTAAGAGGCAATCCCTAGCTCTCCTAAAATTTTGCAAGTCAAGTGAATGCTGAGAGCTTATTTTCTGTTTTAAAAATAATAAAATCGGATCTAAGGACATCGATAAAGGAGGATTTTACTGAAGTTTAATTTTTAAGAAACAATTGTTTTGAATAAATTTATATTACCTATGGTCAGGCAGTTCAAAGAAAAATTATTTTAAAATTTAAGAAGAAAGGGAATTATATATATATATATATATATATATATATATATATATATATATAATATATATATATATATATATATATATATATATATATATATATATATATATATATATTATATATATATATATATATATATATATATATATATATATATATATTATTATATTAGTATATTTCCATATGGAAAATCTGTTTTGAATAAAATTATATTGCATGTGCTGAGGCAGCTCATAGTTCAAAGAGGAATTATATTAAACTTTAGGATGAAACTGAAATATAATTTTTACTTTTGAAATTTTTTTTTTTTAAATAAAATTACGTAATTATTCAAATATACAGGCAGTTCATATTCAAAGAGCAATTATATTAAAATTTAGTAAGAAAGTGAATTATTCTCTTTCTGCATTTCTTAAAAATCTTATTTTCTATAAAATATTTTCTAAGTTTTCAATTATAAGTTAGTAAAGATGTCATTAACAAATATCAATTTCATACCGTAAAAATTTTGTAACTGAGAATTAATGATTTCATAAGTGTAAATGGAGAAGGAATTATAACTATTAGCCGGAGTCGGAGCCGAACAATTTTAAAATGCCGGAGCCGGAATCGGAGGTGGAGCTGGAACCAGAATCGGAGCCGGAGCCGGCATTTTAAAATTGTTTTATATATATAAAGAATTAAAATAATCTAATATTGACAGCAATTTCAAAATACAGAAAAAGATATCGTTTTATTTATATAAAAAATTCTTCAACTAGATCTCTGAACAACAAAATGATTGATAACTTCCGCCATTTATATTGTGTAGCTATGATGAACACCCATTAGAGCCAGTTCTTTTGAACTTTCTTCTCCCGTAGAATTGAAAAGTATGTTTTGAGCCTTTACAGAGTAGTGTAATATTTTTTTCGGTGTGCAGGCTTTGAGTGAGGTAAATGCTAAAATCTTAACAATCCAAATGTGACAGTACAGCTCAATATTATTTGCAAAGTTCGTAAAATGTTTAATATATATCGATGGAATGAGTGACTTTACAATGATTAGCAAGTAACTGGTTTAAAATATCAAGAAAAGAACTGTAATAGCCCTATATAATTTCGTTTAATGTTGATTTTTTCATGAACATTTTCATTTCTTCATTAACAGAAAGCACAGGTTCTGTTGCAACTTCCAAAATGTTTGAAAATGTTTTATTGATGTTTGCTTGAAAATATTTCAAAACAAACATCACGTTTTCAATATGATTAATAGCAATTGCTATCACTAATTATGGAGAGTGCAAATGTAGTACATAATGAAAGAGTGTATGTTAGTAAAGTTGAAATCGTAAATAACCTTAAAACAAATTTGCTTTTGGTTGCAGGCTTCAAAAGAGCCGAGTTTTTTTGAAGAAGGTTTAATATCTTGGTCCATTCAAGCTCCTCTAAAGCTTCATCAAATGCTTTAAAAATTTCCCCCCTCGAAACTTCTCATCAAACATTTTTGCCCATCCGTGTGAGTTTTGCCCAATTTGTTTCTGGGAAAATCATCCCTACTTTTTCTATTAAAATATTAGTCTGTCATGGCAATCTAATAGTCCCCTAAGTTGCTATTCGCATGTGCTATAATAGTTTCTATGTTGTACTTCACATGGATGTGAACAGCAATGAGCATAAAACACCGCTGGATATTTTCAACATCTTAAATACTTCTAAAACATTTATTTCCTCATTGATTCTGCACCATCGTATCGTTGACCAATTAAAAGTCACTATTTATTTCAGCGTTCGTAGAATTCCCATCTCTAGAGATTAGGAAATAAAGAGACTAAAAGAAGCCACATGGGACTATCGAGTCTCTCCCAGTCAACTAAAATATTTATAAACACATGCTCATGGCAACTTGTAACAAACCCTACACTGCACCTTAAGGTTTGTCAATATCCTAAACCAGTGGTTCCCAATCTTTTTTTAGTGGCGCAACCCCCAAGAATAAAAAATAGATTCCATGCACCCCTATACTTTCACAATATATATATATATATATATATATATATATATATATATATATATATATATATATATATATATATATATATATATATATATATATATATATATATGATTCGACCGTCGTCGAATGTGGACGCAGGGAAACCAGAGGGCAAGCGAAAAACAGAAAGGCCAGAAGAAAGAGAGATTGGAAAGAAGAAGAAAACCTGAAGTTATATTTTGAAAAGAAGAAAATCTGAAAAGTCTACTATAGAATTGGTCTGACCATATTTTCAGAAGAGAGAATGCTCTTGGTTCATAGTAACAGTAAGAACTTAAAAGAAAAAATATATTTTTACGATTCGGAATTTTAAAAATGCAAAATTTAATACATTTAAATTAATCTCATTTGAAATCTGGGATGGAGGAGTTACAAAATTTTTATCATATCTTTTGGCAATTTTGAAAAATTAATAACAAAAATTAAATAATAAAAAAGAAATTTTGAATATTAAATTGTAGGAGGTGAAAAGCTGCGTTTCTCAAAGTGGTCGATCATATGAAGAAAATTTTCAGAATTCCCTTCCTCTAGTGGCAAGGTGCTGAAAACCCCCTTCTGCCATTTTGTTCTTTTCGTGAAAGGTGGTGATATTTGTTAGTACTTATTACCTACCAACACTACCTTGCAGTCATGCAGGAAATGGGGATATGCATAAATAAATAAATAAGTAAACAAATATAAAATATACATGTAAAACATACCTATTTTAAATAATTTAATGAGAAGGATATGATTGACAATAACTTAGAAATTCTTGGTTGAAGTGCCTGAGAAACAGCAATTCTTAGCTCTAGTTTAATGTTTATTTTATCACTCTTTTTTGTCTTAAGATCTCTCATAGCACTAAACGTTTGCTCGCAATATGTTGACCTAAATAGATGCAAGGAATTAATTGCAGTTCGTGCTAATTTTGGTTATTCATTTTTCAATCCATACCACTAATTTGACAAAGCTGTTTAATGAAAAGTAATTCTTAAATTTGTATCTTCCTTAATTTCAATCAGATATTCTTGGAATGTAATATGAAGATGTTTAAGTTTATTATTCTCATTGAATGGATTAAGACCCAATGAAAGTTGTAACTTGGAAGGTTATTAAAATTTTTAATAAATCTTATCTCAAATTTCTCAGGTGTGTGATAATGTGGACTAAAATAAAATAAAATTTAAGGTTTTTGTTCACGCTTGTCACGCACCCCCTGGTATTTCGAGACGCACCCCAGTTTGAAAACACTGTCCTAAACAAAGGCCAATATAACATATACGCTATCTACTACCAAAGGCAAAAACTATAACTAAGGTACATGCTACCACATTACAAGCTTTAATAAGTTTATTGGCATACTGATGTTTACAACATGCAGTTTTACGTTAATAACTAACTAAAATACTGTCAATTTGGCTTAGTCAAAATATACTTAGATGACGCCCAAGCACAAAAATTTATTTGTACAGTCACATCTCGTCATAAAACTTGATTTCACTAAAGATTTTTAAAACATACTTTCACGTGAACGTTTCGACCTTGCCCTAGTCCCTGGGTAGACTAATGTTTTTGAAGCACAAATTCACCAGGACGTTTCAATCTCATCCTAGTCCCTGGGAACAGAAATATTTCTTGATCACAAATCCACTGGGACGAAGAAATCTTGTTCTAGCCCCTAAGTACACAAATGTTTCAATAAACAAATGCACTTGCACGTTCATATCTAGTCATAAAATATAATTTCACTAACATTTTTAAGGCACACTAATAGAGGGACTTTTCAATCTCGTCCTAGTCCCTGGGTTCAGTAAATTTTTTAAAACAAAAATCCACTTGGACATTAAAAATTTTATATATATATATATATATATATATATATATATATATATATATATATAATATCATTTATAGTATATATATATATATATATATATATATATATACTATATATATATATATATATTATATATATTATAATATATAATATATATTATATATATATATATAAATATATTATAACAATAATTTAAAATAGGCTTGCCTAGCACAAAATATTTGTTGCAACTTTTGAGTACAATAATGTATCGCTGCAAAAATTTATTTGTATGGTCACATCTCTTCATAAAACATGATTTCACTAAAGATTTTTAAAACACACATTCACAGGAACCCTCCAATCTCGTCCTAGGGTACGATAATGTTTTTAAAGCACAAATTCACCGGGACGTTTCAATCTCATCCTAGTCCCTGGGAACGGCTATATTTCTTGATCACAAATCCAATGGGACGAAAAAATCTTGTTCTAGTCCCTAAGTACACAAATGTCTCAATAAACAAATGAACGTGCACGTTCATATCTAGCCATAAAACATAATTTCACAAATATTTTTAAAGCATACTTATAAAGGGACGTTTCAGTCTCGTTCTAGTCCCTGGGTTCATTAGATTTTTGAAAACAAAAATACGCCTGGACATTAAAAATTTATCCAAGTCATTGGTAACATTTTTTATAAAATAAATATAAAATGACGTTCAAATCTCTTCCAACTACATGGAAATATAAAAATTATCAAACAATATATATATATAATATATATATATATATATATATATATATATATATATATAATATTATCATATATATATATATAATATATATTAATATATATAATATATATATAGTATATATATATATATATATATATATTATATAATAAAACATAATAATTTAAAATAAGCTTACCTGACAAAAAATATTTGCTGCAACTTTTGAGTACCATTTTCTATCAATGTAAAATTTATTTGTATGGTCAAATCTCATAAAACATGATTTCACTAAAGATTTTTAAAACACAGATTCACAGGAACGTTCCAATCTCGCAGTCCCTGGGTACACTAATGTTTTTATAGTACAAATTCACAAGGACGTTGCAGTAAGTATGATTTCAGGTATGTATATTTATTTGTCTAATATTTATTTATTATATTTTGTTGGTTTTGATTGTGATGATTGTGGAATGTGGTGGAATGAAAGGTGAGTGAGTGTGAGGGTGGATGTCCGGACGAGATCGGTTCTATCATTTCACCTCCTGTCCTAAAGTATTAATTACCTTCCATTCTGCCTTTCCTGTCCGTGTGTTCGTCTGGCATTCACCACTCGATTGAAAGTAAAAGATTTTTGTTTTTTAGTTTTTTTTTTTTGATTGTTGTTTGTTTTTTTTTAAATGTATTACATGCTTCTTATTTTCTTCTCCTGTAGAAAGTTTTTTTTATTTTTGAGAATAAGTTCTACTTTAAACCTTAGCGTTCAATTACAATGAGGTTATTTTTTCAAGAATGTTTTGCTTTGAACTTTAGCTTACAATTACAAAGAGTTGTTTTTTTTTTCAAGAATAAGTTTGCTGTAATCTTTAAGCTTTCAATTACAAAGTTTAATCTACTTATTCAACAATGAGCGAGAGAAAGGGAGACTGGATAGACTGACTGGACGATTTGAAGACGTGAAAATTTAAGATTTGAGGTATATTTTATTATTATTATTATTATTATTATTATTATTATTATTATTATTATTATTATTATTATTATTATTATTATTATTATTATTATTATTATTATTATTAATTATTATTATTATTATTATTATTATTATTATTATTTTTATTATTATTATTATTATTATTATTATTATTATTATTATTATTATTATTATTATTATTATTATTATTATTATTATTATTATTCTAATTATTTCTTTTATTATTGTTACTATAAATATTATTATTATTATTATTTTTATTAACATTATTATTATTATTACTTTTATTATTATTATTATTATTATTATTATTATTATTATTATTATTATTATTATTATTATTATAATGCTATTATTATTATAATATTATTAGTATTATTATTATATTATTATTATTATTACATTTCTCTTTTAATTAAAATTTTAAACGAAATTATTCTTCTTCTTATTATTATTATTATTATTTATTATTAATTATTATTATTATTATTATTATTATTATTATTATTATTATTATTATTATTATTATTATTATTATTATTATTATTATTATATTATTTTTTTCATTATTATTATTATTATTATTATTATTATTATTATTATTATTATTATTATTATTATTATTATTATTATTATTATTATTATTATTATTAGAAATGTTTTTGGATATCGGTGATTTTTTTCCAGTGTCTAACTGGAAGAAAAAAAACTGGACCAGAAACAGTCCAGTTTTTTTCCCCCCTCTTTATTTTATTTTATTTTATTTTATTTTTTTATTTTTTATTTTTTTGAAATTTTTGACTGTGATTCAAGAGGAGGAACAAATTCCTTTCGGTCTGGGATTCCGTTTGAATCTAATAATTGTTTAAAATTGGACATTGCTTAAAAGGATAATTGTTTAAACTAAACCTTATTTGAAATTTTATATTGGGGAGAGACATCGCCCTGTAATTTCGTTTGAACCTGAAAATTGTTCAAAATTGTTTAAAATTGAAAATTGCTTCAAAGGATAATTGTTTGAACTAAACCTTATTTGAAATTTTATATTGAGAAGAGACATCGCCATGTGATTTTGTTTAAAATTGTAAGTTGTTTAAAATTGTTTGCAACTGGCAATTGTTTAAATAAACTTTATTTGAAATTTGATATTGGTAGTTGTGATATATTGTATATTGTTTTCTTGGTTACAAATTAAATGCATATTGATTTTTTTATATACAGTATGTGTAAATTGTATATTAATTTTGTTTTTATTTTTCAATATTTGACGATTGACGATAGATGATAGACTTAATAAAGAAGACTATTCGACGATTGACGGTAAACTAAATAAAGAAAAGACTGACTACGTTTTTTTGTTTTTATTAATTAATAAATTTGTAAAACTGTGTGTTTATTTTGTTCTCTGCTCCTTCGCTTTCCTTGCTAGAGGACCCCACGTGCCTGTTTTTAATTGTAGTTTACTGTCATAACTGCCACATATTTTGGCGCCCAACGTGGGGCCCTCTAAAGGGGAAAGTGAGGGAAGCAGGTGTGAGTGAGTGAAAATGGCTACGTATGAGGAGTTGAGTTTGGAAGTGAGCAGATTGAATGAAGCATTGAGAAAGAAGGAAAAGAGAATGAGGCGTTAATAGATGAGTTGAGAGGGATGAAAGAGGAAATGCAAGAAATGGAGAAACGTATGGAAGAGAGAATGGTAGCAAGAATGGATGACAGAATGAATAAGAGATTTGCGAATGAGGTAGGAGTGAACGGGGGAGGAACAAAGAAAAAATTACATCTGCTTCTAGGGTAGAACATCAGAAGAAAGAGATGGAGGTGCAAGACAAAAATGAATTGAATGATGTCGGGGAGGATGATGAGAAAATGAAACCGAGAGAGAAAAAAGAGAAGAAAAAGAAAAAATCGAAAAACAGAAGGCATGAAAGAAGAATGAAAAGTAAGAGTATTGACTCGTTGTACACAAGTTCGGAGCATGGTGTAAGTGATGATGGTGAATCTGGATCGAGTGAATCGTCTGAGTCTGGTGTGCATGTAAAACGGAGTGTGCTAATTCGGGATATTCCGAAAATAAATAAATTTAATGTATATTGTACCAAGGATGTAGAGGAATTTTTAGGGATTACGTGGGGTATTGTAAGGAAAAGTTTGATGAAAATAGGGTGTTTTGGGTGAAAGAGTTGGGGGAATTTTTAGAGGGTCGTATGTTAGATTTTTATAAGGCTATTGTTAGTGTGGGAGAGCCGAAGTATGAAGTGGTGAAAAAGAGGATGTTAGATAAAGTTAGGAGAGTGAAAGTGGGGGTAAAGTACAGAAAAGTGAATGATTTTGACAAGACTAGGCTGGGAAAGAATGAAAGGATTGATATGTATGCACAGAGACTGGAAACGTTGGTGAGAAAGAAGTTTGGGAATGAGGATGTGGATAGGAATAAAAGGTTGTTGAAGAAATTCCTGGAAACTGTTCCGACCTCGGTAGCAGAGTATGTGAATTTAAGGAAGAAAGAAAAAATGAGATGGGCGGGAGAGCGATTGAGATGGGAGGATGTGTTAGAAATTGTGGAAGATAAAGAATTCGGGGGGAATGAAAGAGATGAGACTGAGAGAAAGGATGTATATAGTGGACGAGGAGGAGAGCATGCCAGAGCTTCACCGGTGCCTCAATATAAGACATGTAAGGACGCTCTTAGGGCCAATCCTTATGAGGTAATGGTGAAATTCTTGAAGGATTTTTATGGAAGTGGCAATGATAATGAGCAACAGGTGAATGTAGATGACATGGGTTATGAAACAGAATGTGAGAGAGAATGTAAGGTACAACCAAGAGAATGCAGGTCAAATGAATAGAGAGAATGTAAGTAGAGAGGTGACGTGTCATAGGTGTGGGAAAATGGGGCACATGATTTCCGAATGTAGATGGGCGAATGGGGCGTGTTTCAGTTGTAGTCAGGTGGGTCATCTGGCTATGAATTATACGGATCCTTAGAGGCCTGGTTGTCGCAAATGTGGGGGAGTGGATCATTGGGTGAGTGACTGTCCCCAGAGTGCTAGAGTGGTTAGATCGATTTGCAGTAATTGTGGAATGGAAGGGCATTTTTCAAGGATGTTGAGGGCACCTAGGAGTACTTGTACTCACTACTCTGTTTGGTAAGGCAGGCCATGTTGTAGGTATGTGTTGGAGCATGAGACGATATGGGGGTGGAATTCTGGTGAATCAGGGTTTGGTGGTTGGTTGGAGCCCAGCCAATTACCAGGGGGGTTGGTAATGCTATGGGACCGGTAAACAACAATATGAATGAAGCGAATGTGGTTAATCAGGTGCATCAGGGTCCGGGAAACTAGATGGGATGGGGATTCAAGATGGTGGATCCTCAAGTGTGAATGGGATAAAAGTGGTATGAGAAGGTTTTGTGAATGCGGATGTATTTGTGGTTGGTCGAGAAAATCAGTGTATGAGTATAAAGGTTTATTGTGGAGGAATAGAAGTGAGAGCTTTGATTGATACAGGGTGTATGGTAAATGTGGTATATTGAGGAGCCTATGAAAAGATGAAAGTAAGTGATGATCAGAAGGGGACTGTAAAAGGGAATATAAAGGATATAAGAAGTATGCCTGTTGTTGCAAAATTTAGTGATCAAGTTAAGATTGGGGGAATCAGTATGGAAGAGAGAGACTTTTATGTGATTGAGAGTATGAATGATAATTATGATGTGTTGTTGAGGTATAAGTTTTTAAGTAAGAATGGAAAGATCATTCACTCGGAATATATGATGGTAGAGAAAAAGAGTGAATAAGGATGGAAAATGTCAAATGTATATAAATGATTCTTGGAATGTGGAAGTGAAATTGTTGAAAGGTGTGCAAGTGTTTGCTTTGGGGGATATGTCTTTGAAGAAGGATAAAGTGGTAAGTATGAAAGTAGGGTGGAATAAAGGGGATTGGGTCAGGTGAGATAGTAGCTTGGAAAGAGGTTCTGGTACAGGTAGAGATAAGAAGGAACGCTAGGGAGAGTTGAACATAAGTTTGTAGTGTTTGATGAAGAAATAAAGCCGTATTGTTTTTGTTTAGGATTGAATTTTTAAGAAAGAATGGGTTGTCCGTAGATGTAGGGAATGAAAGATTGTTGAAAGGGAATAGAGAGGTAGTTAGAATGCAGAAAGGGGGGATGTGTTGTTGGGCTTAATTTTGTTGCGATTGGTGAGAGTTGGTGTGGGGATGAAGAATTGCTAAGCATGAAAGATATCGAATAATGCAAGAGGAATGTCCTATGTATGTGAGCTGAGGAAATGTATTTTGTCAAGTAAAGAAGTGTGTAGATGGGACCAGTTGATAGAATATTTTAGGGTATTTGGGAAAAGGTTTGTTGTATGTGCGAATGTGATTTAATATATTAGGAAAGTGCTGGAGGATAATTTGTATACACCAGTGTTTTCTGTGGTTGGGACAGTTGGGATGGCGTTAGTGATCCACCGTAGGTTTAGATACATGGGGAAGTTTAAATTGAACGAATGTATGAAAGAGAGAGTATTTAATCCTTGGTTGCGAAAGATAGTGAATGATGTAGCAACTACTTGTGAGGAAAGTCAGAAAAGAAAGTATCAGAGAATGTATGTAACACCTCCTGTGTTACAAATGGATGTGAGTGAACCTTTTGTGTTAGTAGTGATTGATTGTGTTTCTTTGCCAGTGACTGCGAGTGGATATGTAGGAATGGTCGTGATGGTGGATCATAGGAGTAAGTTTGCGTATGCAGTGCCTGTGAAGAATAAAACTAGTGTGAATGTAGCTAAGGTAGTGAGAGAGGTTTTGTTGCCGATGTGTGTGTGTGTAAATGGGCCGGAGTTCATTGGACAGGCTTTTGAGCAAATCTTGTTCTAGTCCCTAAATAGATAAATATCTCATTAAGGAAATGCCCTTGCACGTTCATAATTTGTCTTAAAACATAATTTCACTAAGATTTTTAAAGCACACTTATAAAGAGACGTA
>JABUQX010017876.1:40000-43282 GCA_015478945.1 Trachelipus rathkii
GCCGCGTTTGCAGTCGGAAAAGGCAGGTCACACAGCCTACTATCCTTTTCCATGGCATTGAATAGTATCCACGCACCAGATCTCATGTTCGTAAACACTTTCATTCCATACATACTATACACGCATTCTGAAACTACACACATAGGAAACCTATCTTTCACAGTCTTTTCATTCACCTTACGATAATCAATGCATAATCTCAATCGTCCATCAGGCTTTCGCACAGGCACAATCGGACTATTCCACGGACTCTCACTCTCTTCCAACACACCTATTCGCTCTAACTCTTCACACTGCTCTTCAATCTCATTCGCAACGGGGGGAGGAAAGTGCCGAGGACGTTGATATATTGGGGTGTCATCCGCTAACACTATGCGAAACGCAGGCAATTTCGCATCCCCAAAATCATCATCGCCCTGACTCAGCGCTTTCCTCCTTTCCCATAACATTCGTAAAACCTTTTGTCTCCTCACTTCATTCAAACCTTCAGGTAATTTTACTTTATCAACCATTTCATCATACACCCAATCCTTTTTCTTCTCAATATCACCAGCAAACACACAGCATTCATTCTCTCTCGAATTCTCTAATACAAAAACAGAATACAAACTACCAACTACATCACCAACCCTTATACCTCTCACTCTCTTCTTTTTCACATCAGGCACCTTCTGCATACATACCCGAGGATTATTCAAATCTATTATACCGTCAAAGACATGAGCAACCCTTTTCACCCTATACCTCGCATCATAACCATCCACCAGAAACATGCTATTCTGGTTTTCATCCACACCCACATTCGTATTCCAACCTACTTTCACACTTACCACTTTATCCGTCTTCAAGGACCTATCCTCTAAAGCAAACACTTCCACGCCTTTAACCAATTTCACATCTACCTTCCCTAAATCATTCACATACATCTGACATTTTCCATCCTTATTCACCTTCTTCTCTATCATCTTTCGATCAGGATGAATAACTATCCCATTTGCACTCAAAAACTTATATCCCAATAACACATCATACTTGTCGTTCCTACTATCAATCACATAAAACTCACTCTCCTCCATGCCTATTCCTCCTATCTTAACGCTCTCTCTAAATTTAACTTCCACCGGTACCAACACATTACTAATTCCTTTAATATGACCCCTACCGGCTTCTTTCTGATCTTCCCTTATATTCATCCTATCATATGCTCCTTTATACACAACACTAACCATACACCCAGTATCAATCAAAGCACGAACCTCAATACCTCCACAATAAACCTTAATACTCATACATTCATTCACAGGACCAACTGAAAACACATCGACACTTACATCCCCTATCTGTGACAACCTAATCTCACCTGAGGGTTCACCAGCTGCAACCCTCAAGGCAACCCGTTTCCCGGAGTGTTTACCCTTACCTGATTATTGACCGTGTTCACCCCTGCCTCACTCACATTTACATTCCTATTCATACCAACAGCCTGACCACTAACCGGTTGAACCGGACCACTAACACCAGTACCAAGACCTAGCACACCAGGATTAACCTGACCTACCCCGACTGGTTGCCTCACACTCCAACACATACCAGCCACATGCCCTATTTTCCCACATTTAGTACAAGTGTTTCTAGGGGACCCGCACATCCTAGAAAAATGCCCCTCGACACCACAATTCCCACATACCGGTTGCCTTGCTCTTACTCCCTGTTGACAATCACGCACCCAATGATCCACACCTCCGCATCTCCTACACCCAGCCCTTTGCGGGTCCGTACAATTCATGGCCAAATGACCCACTTGCCCACAGCTAAAACAAGCACCAGTTGCCCATCTACATTCTGATATCATATGGCCCATCTTCCCACAACGAAAACACTTCACATCCCTATTTGCACTCACATTTTCTTGGTTTCCACGACCTCTAATTCCTTGACCCTGATTGTACCCTTGTCCTTGGTTATACCCATTGTTCCCTCTCACATTCATATTTCGACCAGCAAAATTACCCACACCTCCTGCATTCACCTGTCTTTCCTCATCTCCAAAACCACCATAAAAATCTTCCAAAAACTTCACCATTACTTCATAGGGGTTAGCTTTCAGTGCGTCCCTATATGATTTATACTGGGGTGGTTGTGACACCCTCTCACTCGCATTCATTCCCCTACCACTATACACTTCTCGTCGTTCATTCTCCTCTCGCTCTCCTTCAAACTCCCTATCTTCTACAATTTCCAAAACATCTTCCCAGGTCAATCTCTCTCCCGCCCATCTCATTTTCTCTTTCCTTCGCAAATTCACATATTCAGCCACTGAGGTCGGAACTGTCTCCAAAAACTTCTTCAACAATCTCTTATTCCCGTCCACATCATCATCCCCAAACTTCTTTCTCGCCAAGGTTTCCAATCGGTGCGCATACATATCAATCCTTTCACTCTTTCCACGCCTAGCCTTATCAAAATCATTCACCTTTCTATACTTCACTCCCCCTTTCACTCTCACAACCTGGTCCATTATCCTCTGTTTAACCACTTCATACTTTGGTTCACCCACACTAACAGCTTTATAAAATTCCAACATTCGCCCCTCTAAAAATTCGCCCAACTCTTTCACCCAAAAGCCCTTATTCTCGTCAAACTTCTCCCTACAATAACCCTCATATTCCCTAAAGAACTCCTCAACCTCTTT
Source organism: Trachelipus rathkii (assembly GCA_015478945.1). Taxonomy (NCBI): domain Eukaryota; kingdom Metazoa; phylum Arthropoda; class Malacostraca; order Isopoda; family Trachelipodidae; genus Trachelipus; species Trachelipus rathkii. The sequence goes on from JABUQX010017876.1 coordinate 42,693, forward strand.
CGTACCATACACATTAAATTTATTAATTTTTGGGATGTCCCGAATCAGCACACTCCTTTTCACTCTACGCTCAGATTCAGAACCAGATCCCGTCTCATTCCCCTCAAACACATTCACCTCACCTTCTGAACTACTATATAATGAATCTATACTTTTACTTTTCATTCTCCTTTCATGTCTCCTATTCTTAGAAGTCTTCTTCTTCTTCTTTTTATCCTTTTTCTCAACCTTTCCATTCTTCTCATTTTTCTCAATCTTCCCATTTTTCCCATTCACCACCTTATTTACATCCTTCTCTCCATCCCCATCCCCTTCATCCTCAGTCACATCACTTAACTCATCATCCTTGTACATCACTTTTTCATCATCTTTGGTCTTCACTCTCTCGTCCTTCTTTTCCACTTTCCCATTCCTCTTTACATTTACTACCTTTGGAGTAGAGGTCACCCTTTGTTGGGTTCCATTCATTCCGTTCCCTCCAATCCCATCAGCAAACCTTTTATTCATCATTTCCTCCATTTTCGCAGCCATTTTCTCTTCCATTCTCTCTTCCATTCGCCTTTCCATGTCCTCCATCCCCTTTTGCATTT
>JABUQX010017877.1:0-2500 GCA_015478945.1 Trachelipus rathkii
ATATATATATATATATATATATATATATATGAGTATAGCTCAGTTGGAAATATATATATATATATATATATATATATATATATAGTGTAAGACTTTGGATGCTATTTTCATGTTGGACGTATCCGTTATCTATATTTGCCCCTAATCTGTGATTGGCTGAACTATCTTATACCTTGCCGTGATTGGTTGAAATATCCCTTATCTCTTAGACTTGTGTTTGTTCCAGTAATATTACATTATTCTTTCTCTCGAAACTTATTTTATCGTCATAGTCGTTTTAGATTTGAACGTGGTAGAAGGTTGTGCTCTGTTTTAAAAGTGTTCTTATTTCCCCTGATGTATATTCCTACCGTTAGAATGGTTCGTCTTGATAAATACACCTCTATACGTGACATTGTGCATTGGGAAATCAATATTCCGAAAAGTGATGTATCTTTCTTATATACAAGAAAGCCCGACGGTTTTACCTACTTCAGATGTAGTGACCAATATGAATATAACAGACGTGTTTTTATGAGTTCCGACGAATTACTTTGGGTATGCCAACATGCTGAAGAATGGGTGAACGAACACTTTAAGTCACACAGTGTATTAAATCGTTGGGAAATAGTTATCAGTTGGGGTGGAGATCATGATGATAAGAAACTTACTTTAACCTTCTCTAAATATCTAGATACAAATATTATGGATATTAGAATATGACCGGGAACGCGAAGATACAGGACGCTAACCCACAATATATGGTTTCTATATTAGAGGCACATCCCAGATAAAATATATGGGTCGAGTTCGAGAGAAAATGTTAAAACAGTTGCGTAAAACAGAAATGTTAACCGATTATGTTACTGCAGCTCATTATATGTTATACGAGGCATATTACACATTTAAAAAACTGTTACCTAAAGATTCGGAAAATATAATTAATCAGTTCTTAGCTTTGATAGATGTTTTTAACTTTATTCGTTTGAAGAATTCCTTTACGTGAATGATCCTGACCCAAAACATATGGTAGTGTCAGGGAGAGAACTTGCCTCGTATGTACTCTGGGACGGAGTTGAGGAATTGAAAAAGTATATTAGATCTAATAACGAAGATAACTGGCATTTGTGTAAGGACTTGGACCGATTAAATCTTAATGAGGTCTCGTAAGCCAGCATTCATGTAAGGAACATTCAAATATATATATATATATATATATATATATATATATATATATAACTCGTTAGTTTTATATATATATATATATATATGCCTATAACTTCTTGTAATAGTATATATATATATTTATATATATATACTAACTATATATATATATATATATATATATATCTGCTGCGGCATATACCTTGCTATATATATATATATATATATATAGCTGTGTATATATATATATATATATATATATATATATTCACAGGATTATTATTATTATTATTATTATTATTATTATTATTATTATTATTATTATTATTATTATTATTATTATTATTATTATTATTATTATTATTATTATTATTATTATTATTATTATTATTATTATTGTTTGTTTCAGTTTTAATATCGTGTTTTTTTTTTTTTGTCAAAGATCATTTTTCTACATTGTTAATTTATGAATATAGACCTCCTTTGTATACATGTATTATCAGTTTAGTTTGTATATGCCTAATCCTTCTGTAAACATGTTTGTCTCTGTCGATGTAAGGCGTGATTATATGGACTTTCTGAGTTGATAAGGAGGTTATGTTGTAATCTTGTTTACTTTCTTATGATTGGTTGAAAATATATTATCTATAGATTTGAGATTGTTTTATATACAAAGTTTCTTCAGTACGATATTTCCAACTGAGCTAACACCATGGCTTCTCTTCACACTCCCAAACTTGTTAACGACATATTTACGAGGACCTTTGTTATTCCCGAAGCTGTATCTTTTTTATTTATTCGTAAACCTAATGGTGATCGTTACATAGCCTGTATTCCTACGGTAGGTGTACATGATACACCTTTGTTCATTTCTGTTGAAGAATTCCTCCGTATTATTGATACCGTGGAAGAATGGGTAAAGGCTGAGTATGTGATATCTGATACATCGAGTCATAGTGAAATATCCATTAGAAACAACGAGGATGAGAGGGGTATTAATAGAATAGATGTTGTTTTCTCATATTGCGATAGTGTTAAAAGTATTGATGTACGTAATTACTGGAAACCTTACTCAGCTAGCACATTCATACGTACAAGAATAGGGTTCTGTTTACATTCGCATGAGAATATTACAACCTTGTTAAAAATAAAAGAAGAAATATTCATGCATCTATAAGATGTCGACATCACTTGACGAATTAATACATCTAGCCTATGGTTTGTTTTATAAAATTTACACTGAAATATGGGGAAAACCTTATAATAGAATGTATAGCAGCTTGCTAACGACAACTAATGTTGATACCTTTACTTCTCTTTGGCATGAGAAAATGCAATCTATAGAGCCTGAATATGC
>JABUQX010017877.1:5000-10000 GCA_015478945.1 Trachelipus rathkii
CTCCTTCTTTTTCTTCTTCTTCCTCATTGTCTTGCACTCTGTGCTTTTCTTCTTTTTTCCTTCTCGAGAGGGTTCAAACTCATTTTGGGGTTATGAAATCCTCAAAATTCGAAATCTGTGTCCTTTGAAACTTATATAAAACACATCAGTTGACTCAATATGCAGCTGGAGCCAGAATTCCAGTCTGGCTCCGCTATCACAAACTCCGGCTCCGGTTCCGGCTCCGGCTCATGTGTTCCGGCACATAAAACTCATTACTCTATTTCATTTATTCTCTTCTGTTCATTCATTAAATTTCAACCTTCTAAGTCCTTTTCCTGGTTTGGGGGGCTCAGACCCCTCTCCCTTCCGTGGACGCTGCGGCGGGAAACCTCGGGCTCAGGCAACCGGCACCTTCAACAACCATGGTAGCCAGTTTGAAAAGAATATCTTAACCAGAAAAGCTTTAAAAAACAAAAAAAAATATATAAATGAGCACCGCAGCACCGGTGCAAAAGACCTTAATGGCTCTGATCCCGCTCGATGATGCCAGAAATCAACTCGGCATACCTCGAAACATAGAGGTAGACACCAAGTTCAACTCTCTAGCTCGAAAAATAACAAAGTTGAATACATACACTAGAAAAAGGGGGGTAGGGGTACTAACTCGTAGAAGGAACCATCCTAACAACTTCTAATACATACCATTTGAATCCTCATACCTCAAAACATAGGGGTAGACACTAATATTAGGTGTATTCTATGACGTAGGACATGTCATTGCTAGAAGTGCTAGAAAAGGGTTGGGTACTAACTCATGGAAGGAAGCATCCTAACACTTTCTAATATACACCAATCGACTCCACGTACATTATAACATAGGGATGGGTACTAATATTGGGTGTATTCTAGGATGTAGGATATGTCGTGCTAGAAGCTAGAACCAGTTATGCCAACTGAAACCCTCAAAAAGGAATTCTACACCATTGAAAACATATATGTAGACACCTCGTTTGTCCTAATATGTGGTAGGAGCCAGAATTCCATTCTGGCACCGCAACCACCAGCTCCGGCTCGGGCTCCATATGGTTCGCCAGTTATTTTAACATAGCCATTCTATTTCATTTATTATCTTCTATACACTCACCAAATTTCAGCTTTCAAAGTCCATTTTTAGGTTTTTGGGGGGCGGGGGGTCCCACCCCCCTTAGACGTAGCGGCTTGAAACATTGGATGCAACAATGTTGCAACATATAAAGAAGGCTTGCCAAGTTTGAAGAAGATACGATGTCTCTAACACCTCTTTTGCTAAGATGTGACAATTGGTGTCGATTTATACCAAACAAATGACCCCCGGCAGGGGCTATGGGGACTCTGGCGTTCGGGAAAGTAACTACGGGAATCTCATTTTTGAGACATTCTACCCTGTTTGACCCCGTCATGATAGGTTTTTGACGAAAAACGCATGTTGCTGCGTTCTAAAACCGCAACGGCTGAAACGCCGCGCTCGGCAATAGCGGAAATCGACTCGGCATACCTCAAAACATACTAGGCAACACCGAGCTCGGCTTCATAGCTCAAGAAACAAAAATGTTAGGAAAGGGGGTAGGGTGTATCTAATACTAACTCTTGTTAGGAGTGAATCGATTCCGTCGTAATATCACAGAAATCGATTCAACGGTGTCGATTATAATATTAATCGATATCTTATATCGGATATATTCAAGTCACATACGATATATCACGCACTAGAAGGGTTAGAAAGGGGTGGGGTACTAACTCGTAGAAGGAACCAACCTAGCACATTCTAATATACACCAATCGAATCCTCATACCTTATAACATAGGGATAGACACCAATATTTGGGTTGTATTCTATGACGTAGGATATGACATGGTGCTAGAAAATGCTAGAAAAGGGGGTGGGGGTAATAACTCGTAGAAGGAACCAACCTAGCACATTCTAATATACACCAATCGATTCCCCGTACCTTATAACCTAGGGATAGACACCAATATTAGCCGTATTCTATGACGTAGGATATGTCATGCTAGAAAAGGCTAGAAAAGGGGGATAGGGTAATAACTCATAGAAGGAAGCATCTTAGCACCTTCTAATATACACTAATCGATTCCCCATACCTTATAACCTAGGGGTAGGCACTATTACCGGGTGTATTCTACAATATAGGTCGGCACGTGCTAGAAGCTAGAATATATAGCCTATAGAATATAGAATATAGAATATATAGAATATAGAATATAGAAGCAGGTGACCTTTTTCGGCTTGCGGTCACTTTTGAAGTGACCTTTTTCGGCTTGCGGTCACTTTTGCGGTTTTGCGGTTAGATAAACAGGTCCACTTTGCCATCTTTGCGGTTATAACACAGGTCCAAATATATATGATACTACTAAATGTTTATTATTTTTATATATATATATATATATATATATATATATATATATATATATATATATATATATATATATATATATCTGGATGTAGATGTATAATAATAACTAATTATATATTAACTAACCAATTAATAATAATATGTATAATAATAATTTATATATATATTTGTAGCAATAATAATATATATATAACTTCTTTATATATGCTAATAACAATATAACAGCATGTATAATAATAACCAGTAATATAATAATAGTAATAATAATAATAATAAATATATGTAATATGTTTAATATAATATTAGCAAAAATATGGAAATAATTATATATTAACAAACAATAACCAATAATAATATATGTAATAACAGCTGTAACAGCAGCAATAACTATAACCTTTGCTTCTTTCTTTCTTCAACTCAACAATAATAAATAACCTATGTGTATAATAATATATAATATGAAATGTATATATCATATGCCTAATAGCATAACAATATATATCTTATATATATAGTAACAACAACCAATAACCAACTTGTAGCAGCAATAACCAGTATGTATGTAAAACAACAATGTATGTGATTTTACATGATTTGTAATAACAATAATAGCAGCTGTATATATATATGTAACAACATATAACAATAATATTCAACTATATATATATATATATTAATAAACAATAATATAACAAGCAATAACCAGCCAATAATAATATGTTTATAATATAATAATATTATGTATATATAATAATATCGTAATAATATAATATATAACAATAATAATAATAATAATATATATATATATATATATATATATATATATATATATATAAAAATTAATACGTTTGGAAATATATATAATATGTATATATATAATATATAATAGTATATAACAACATATATATATAATAATAATAACAATAATAATAATAATATATATAATATATATAATATATATATATATATAATAATAATATATTTATATATATCTAATAGTAATAATAATAACATATCTAATATATATATATATATATATAATATATGTATAATATATATAAATATAGCAACAATAACAATATATGAATAGTGTAAATTTGATTTCAATAGTAGTATGACTATCTATGTATGTAATATATATATATATAACAATAATAATCAATAATAAATATATATGTAATAATATATATAATATATATATAAATATATATATATATATATATTAATAACATAACTGATGGTTGTAAATAATATAACTATAATAACAATATATATAATATATATATGTAATATATATGTAATAACAATAATAATAACCAATAATATATAATAATGCTATAATAATAATATATGCTGCTAATATATATAGATAACATGTATAACCAATATATATGTATATATAGTAATAATATATGCTAACCAGCAACTGTATATATGTAGCAACATATGCCTGCTATGCTATATGCTGCTGCTGCTATATATATATAGCAATAATATAAACTCTCTTTTTCCATATGCTCAAGTTTGTATGCATGTGCTACATACATGAAGGGGATAAAAGCGTATTAGAAAGCTAATTAAAAGAATGAAGCTATTGTTGTGTTTGAAAATCCCTTACCGCACAATTGTTGTAATAAAAAGAAACTTAAAAGGGGAAGCGAAAATTCTTTCCACAATTTACAAGAGTGAAGAAGGATCTTGCCAATCGTAAAGGAGGGATTAAAAAGTTATTTATGAATTTGCTTTGCCCAATTTGATTTAAGAGTTTCTTGTATTATTAAACGATGCCTTTGATACGCATATGTGTTTCTCTAAATGTTTCAAATACATTCATGAGAGAATATATTCAGCAGTAAATCTAACGCTAAAGGGTAAATGTATTCATAGTTTTATATTCCATTATATATATATATATATATATATATATATATATATATATCTTCTTATTTATATATAACCTTATATAGCAACAACCTGAAAGGGAGCCCTATGGGAGGTAACTATGCTGCTATATATATATATTTATATATATATATATGGAAGTGTAGTAATGTATTATCCCAATAATATGTATGTATGTAATAATATATATATGCTAATATAATATATATATATATATATATATATATATCTATATATATATATATATATCTTAACTTTTTAATAACATAATATTAATAGTAATAATGTATATGTATATATAATGTATATGCTTAGCAACTAATAATACAACTAGTAACTTATAACATATATATAACCCAATATATATCCTTGTATGTAGCACCAACATAATATAATATAATTATATACAACAACATACCTTTTTACCTTGTGGAATCAAAATAACCATATATATGTATATCAAATGTTCATATATGTATGTATATGTATTTATATTTGCTATAGCCTTAACCTTAGCTAATATCATTTCAACAACATATCCAACTTGTAGCAGCAATAGCATAACATATAACCAACAGCAACAATATATGGCAACATATGCTATAATAACCCAGCAACATATTAATATATATATATAATATATATATATATAATTTATATATATATAATAATAACTAACTATATATATATAACAACAACATATAT
>JABUQX010017877.1:25000-56899 GCA_015478945.1 Trachelipus rathkii
TTCAACGCCTGTCTCCCGTTCTCTCGCAATACTGTTCTGTTCTGGATTTAATACCTGTTCTCATTCTGGTAAACAAAGGGAAACCCCGTTTTGTTTAAAAATAATAAAGACCTTTCAGTATTTTAAAAATATCATCAATATAACGTTTTCTTCTTCTCTTCTTTTGGTGATTTTAATTACACTTTAAAAATTATATAAATATTATATCAGAATATTGACAATACTATATATAACGATTTCTAATTAGAATAAAAACTCTGATATTAATTATATATATATATATAATTAATATTTTTATATATCATATATATATATGTTAAGATTATAACTTTCCATTCATGTTCATGGTCTCATTAATCTGTTACGACCAAGGGGCGATAAAGCTAATTGAATGTAATAAATAGATGAGAGCTATTGTTGTTTGGAAAACTGCAAATTTGTTGTAATAAAGGCAATTAAAAATAGGTAAGCGGGAATTCTTTCGCAATTGCGAGTGAGAAGGTTTTCCCATTCGTAAGATGGGATTAAAAAACGTTATTTATGAATTGCAGTTGCTCTTAGTTCGTTATAAGTTTCTATGTGCTACAGTAGATAGCTTTTTAATTGCGCTATGTATATTCTCTATACTTTTGAATCTTCATGAGGGGATGCGTTCATCAATATACAGATTTTAAAGAAATAAAATAACCATTGTGTTCTATAAAAAAATATTATTAAAACTAAATAGAACTAAATACAATAAGTACGGCAACGGAGATCTAAAAAAATTAATAATTGTCGACGTAAAAGTTTAGAAGGAGTATGTAGATATAATTAAAGGTAAGCTTTACGAGATTAGAGAGGTTTCTATTAAAGTAGAAAGGTTAAGTATATAATATATTATTATATATAATATCTATATATTATATATATATAATATTGCTAGTATCGCTGTGGTTGGGGGGTGGAGTTTCTTTTCTGTAATAGTGTGTGTAAAATAGTTTGTTTACTTCCTCTTTATTCTTACTTTTCATTAATGATTCTCTCACTGCAATTAATCTATCTCACTCGTTGCCCGATGAGCTCTACCCTTCATTCTATACCTCATTTCATCTGCTTCCTCTTTTCTTCTAGAATTTGCCTCTCGTCCTATCTTTCCAGATTATATTCTCGTGATCTGGATAGAATTTCCGATTGGGTCGTCTCACTTGTAAAATTCATTCTTTAAAAACGCCCCCAACTTCTACAATTCCTTCTAAAACACCTGTTTAACTTGCTATCTCTTTCGAAGGTTTCTCGTCTCTCCTCCTGTTGACATTATAACATCCTTGGCCTTAACATAACAAAAAAATGTCTTGGAAACTACATTCACACGCTAGGCGGCTCTAAGATACTGGACTTGTATTAAACCTGCGAGTTTTTATTCTCTTCTCATTAATCAGCTATCAAGGGTCTCTCGCCTTTATGAGTTGGTTATATTAGGGGCTCTGGTTCCCGCTTGGTACAGTCGAGTCAAAAGCAGACTTAATAAACTGTTCTGTTTTCACTTCACTTGACCTCTACTTTGGGGCCCGATGTTGTATTTATCTTTTTCTAGTGCAGGGAGTTTGAGGGAACTTACACTCGGTACCACATTTTGCACGCCTCGTAGCACAAGGGGTGGGTGTCGCGCAGAGTTTTGTGTTGAGTAGGTAACTCAGCTAGTTTCGCTGCGCTTATCTTTCTGCACCTCTATTCTATGGAATTTTCCATCTTCTGTGTTTCTGCTGAATTTGATCTCCCTCACTTTAAGCCTGCGTCTGTGCTCATGCGTAATTACAATAGGGATAATTAGTGTGCAACTACCTCCGATGGGCTCTGCGTGATGTGGTGGTGACATACTGTAATATATATATTATATATATAATAATATATAATATATATATATATATATATATATATATATATATATTATATATAATAATATATATATATATTTAAATATATATATATATATATATATAATATATAATATTTAGTGATAGGAATTCAATTTCATCGATTCCGACGACGTCTTATTTCAATTCCCGATTCCGATTCCGATTCGATTCGATTCCGAGGCTAATGAAAGATAATATAATATTATTATATATTATAAATATCATATATATTATATATATAAGTAAATAATATAATAAGCATATATAGTTATATATTATAAATATTATACTATTATATATATTATATTATATATTAATAGTATATATATATATATATTTTTATATTATGATGTATATATATATATATATATATATATAATTTATATAATGTATATATTAATATATGTATATTATATATATTATATAAATATATATAATAATATATATATTATATATAATATATATAATATATATATATATTAAAAATTATAAATATATATATATATAGTTATATATATTATATTTATAATATAGTAATGTTATAAATTATTCAATGATACGTAAATATAAATTAATGTTGTGAAATCCTCTTTATTGTAATACAACTAAAGAATAATTATTATTTACCTTTTAATTATTAACACATCCTATAGTAAAATAAACATTGTAAATATTTAATACAATTTTGTTATATTTTTGTTAAAAAATCCTTCTTATAGCCTAAAAGTAAGAAATCTTTTTTTGGAGCAATAGATATTTTTAGTCAAGCAAACCTTAATTGTAACGCAAAACATTAACATTCTCCCGTTTCTGAGTTCATCATTTTTTTAAGAAGAATAAATTGATCTAGATCATTCTAAGAGCTTTCTTTCACGGAACGGGGCGGCTTAAATATTCCTAGCAAGGACCCAATGGCTGAAGAGGTATTATTGATACACCATTGTAAGGACTTCTGAATTTAATGTTTCATATTATATTGGTGATTCTATTTACTAACATTTCATTTTTCATATATGTGTCTTTCTTCTTAGAAATGAGTCGAACATATAAAGTCTTTTTCTTTAAAATCCGAAAAACAGTTTCAAATGAAGTTAAACTATTATTCAGTATCATCTTTTGTTCATTCCATATTTCCTGTGATAAATGAGAAAAAATCTGAAAATTGGTTTAATAGTAGTGAATGTTTCTATTTTTTTATACACATATTTGTTCTTCGCACTTTGCTTAAGAATATTTCTCACATTTTATTTGTTTATTATGCCTCAAGGAATGTGTTCTTTCTATAAGCGTGATGATAGGTCAGCACAAATTTCATAGTAAGTAATGCGAATTATTTTTTCTGAATTTTCCTCAACTCCAGGTAAGCATCCTCAATTCTTTTTTTCTGACTCCTTTCAAAAAAAACTGCAAATAACTTTCTTTGGGATTATTGCCGATGCATTGATTCCTGTGGTTCAGAATTGCATGTGGTAGTGGAGAATGCGGTAGAGTAGGATTAAATTAGGGTTGGGGCAGAAGGGCTCCAGTGTATTATATAATGCACTAGAGTTGTTGCCTCCCTGGAGTGTCCCACGTGACTGCTCACAGACCACACACACATACCCACTTTCCGGTCGTTGGCCGGCGTACAATCTCCGCATACCCTCAACACACACCCGTTTTTGCCAAGGGTGAATTTGGGGTGTTGACAACACCAACGCCACACACTACACCAAAAATGTGTGTCAGTCCAGAGCATGTGTTGATGCGATTCATGTCAATTGTCTACAACAAATTTATGAGCAAAATTTTTTTTCCACCAATTTCTCATTTTACCATCCAATTGCAGCACTTTTATTCACTTGATTTATCCCCCTTCGTTGCCGTCATACTCCAGCATACAGCCACATGCCTAATTTTTCCACTTTATTCATTCTTTCATGCTTCGTTTCTCATTTTCTTTTTCTTATCTTTCCCTTTCATTTTCTCATCATCACTTTCTACTACTCCGATCATTCTTTTCTATTTCCATTTCCATGTCTTTTCTTCTGGTTTTTACCACGGATTTAAACAGTGTTTTTCTGCCCCTACACCATTCCATCCTATGTCTTTGAAATCTCTTATTTCATGAACTATGTGTTGTAAAGCTGTTACTTATTTTTTTTTCCATCTACTCAGAGTGGGGGATAGGTAGAATTGCTTATTGAATACTGAGATAGATAATATGCCGCTTTTTCTTGCCAACACCCTTCATATTAACCATGCAAAATTGCAGCCACTTGTGTGGTCCTTTGTTTTTTGCCAAATTATGGGAACTCCAAAATGCATACGATATTACTTTCCCTTTGTCCAGTTAAAATTATGGCACAATATGTCTAATGTTTTGGTCATTAGGGGGAACTTCCAAATAGATTTAAAGCCAAGCCTGACTACTGCTATTCTATTGCTGCTTTGATGAGCAGGATTGTAGCATCCGCATACAGAAGGTATCTGGTTTATTTACACATGTTTGTCTGCTTGAAGAAGCTATGAATCAATCTGCAAAACAGTAAAATGTTTTGTTATCACATTGACAAAAAGTTATCAAAAAGTAATGGGGTAGATCTAAACGTCATTATCTACCTATTCCCAACCTATATAAATAAAGTGTAATGATTGAGGTTAGAATCTAGCGTTGTTATCCACCTGTCCCCAGTGCAAATACCAATGGGTATCCTTTTCAGCTTATGTCAAAAGTTTCAAATTGAATGATGATAATGATTTGAAATCAGCTTCAAAAAATTACTGAGAAACAATTGAGATATCTCATCCAATAGGGAATGAGTAAAATTTTTGCTCATTTTCTTTTGCATGAGTTATTATTATTATTATTATTATTATTATTAGGCAGAAAATGTGTGTCAGTCCAGGAGCATGTGTTGATGGCGATTCATGTACATTCTCTCACAACATTTTTGAGCAAATGTTTTTCCCAACCAATTTCCAGACAATATTGTGTCCTCTGCATGATAACAACACTCCTATTACTAATGGATTTTGCAAGTTTGCTCATAAAAGTAAGTGTTCAGTGAAATGTTTATAATTATTAATTGAAGATTTTTTTTTTTAAATGTAAATGCATCAGAATTGCCTATATTGTTAGAAATATATAATTATTGATATAATAGTTATAATAATAAGCTATTTTAAATATAAAATAAAATTATTTGAGCTCTCCATAACTGACTAAGACACCTAACCACAACTAAGACAAAACGTGAAATAAAAAGTGACAGTATGCCTGCTTTGGTAAAGCGATATTGGTTTAGTTTGCAAAGTGTATAAATGGGAATTTTTTAATCAATTTATTTTGGTTAGACATTCTAGACTTTCTAGTCATGGCAACAAAGTAGTGCTATATAATGTTGATTTAAAACAGTAATCAAGGAAAAAATTTTTTTGAAGCTCAAAAATTTTGAAAGAGTAATCTTTGCAGGGATATTTTTTTTGTATGTTTTCTTTTATAATGTTACATATTTTGTTAATTTTCTACGATGTTGTATTCTCATAGAATATTAAGGATGGCAGGGTGGAGTGAGTAAGATTGTATAATATGTACTAATGGTGATTTGGCTTGTTAACGCCACTGCTATTAATACATTTTTTTGGGGGGGAAATTCCTAAGTATTCTTTTTCAATTTTAAATAAAATATTAAAAAAAAGGTGCTCAATGAACGAATTAGCTTTTACTTTTTTTTTTTTTTTTTTTTTTTTACATTGTTGTATATATTTCCAGAACTTTGTTCTTACAGGCGTTGGCAAGACATTGTTACATTTGGGTCACAAAATTCTTTGCGCTTCCTTCTTGGGGCTATTCGTGCTATTCATAAATTACCTTTAAGAACTGGTAAGTCACACATTTCCAATTCTTAATTATTGACCTAAATGTGTCACAGTTTTTAATGAACTTGAACAAAATATCATCATATATTTATATGTATATAATAAAAATCTTTTAATCTTTAAGTTTTATCAATCTGTTACAGTAATAATAATAATATATTGCATTTCATCATTAAGAAGATCTTTAAGAAACGAGCTTTAAAATATTGAATGATAATTGCTTTTTCCCAATTACAATCGAAACAGCTGTGGTAAATCTTGAAAAGACTAATACCTACGAGTAAGTGATCCACTTCTTGATCGAAATCGTTTTCTCCTCGTTTTTGATTTTTCTGTATTATCACATATGTTTATTCACAGCTTTATTTGACATTTCTCAGAAGAACTTTGCGTTTAATTAGAAGTTGGGTACATGTGCGAAACTTCAATTCCACATATAAAGAGAAAGTGTGAGTAGAATAAAATATGTTGCGATCAAATCAACTTTATAAAACTTAATGTTTGTTATTTTCCTTTTCATCATTGTATAATAAAACTTTTTTCCTTTAAAAAGCGAATGTTCTCTTTATTTTTTGAAGATGATATATCTTTTAGAAAAAAAATTTCTTTAGTCAATGGAATAGATACATGTTCACTGTTTGAGATTTAATTTATATATGCTCTTTGGTTTTCATGGCAATAAAATCTAATTAAAAATTTTTACCTATTAGTCCCTTTCGCCACTAATAAAAAATACTGTTAATTCTAACCTTCAGAAGAAAATTCAACATATTAAATATTATGTCAAGTAATATTCATGTCAAAGAAGATCACTAAAAATGATAAATGTCCTAAACTGATAGAAAAGTTTATAATTATAGTTTTACACTGGTATTTATAAGTAATTTATTTTATAATGGATATGTTTCCATCTGTTGCTACAACGAAGAAAAAGGAAATTACCACTTTCTTCTGAACATCTTGAAGTATTTGAAGAAAAATCTAAACCTCATTTTCCAAACTTGTTCACGGAAGAATATGCCTGGTTGAGAAACCCATGGCATCTTTATCAAACCATACTATACTCAATATTGAGGAATTTGAAGAATTAATTGGTATGCGTAATGATGACACTGAAGTTATGTGATAAAGAAGTTACAAGAGAGGTATAGCTTCCTAATGGTTAAAGAACCAATGGGAGTATATTTTATCAATATCGCGCCTAATAGTAAGAAGCTTTGGGAATCTCATCAAACCTCAATATATCATTAAAAATTTACCTGCGCAGGTTACTTTCATTTACTTATTTCATAATAATAAGTTTTTTGTTTTATATTACGGTGTTGTGTATTACTTGTAATCTTGTAATCCTGTAATGTTTCTTTATTGAACTTTAATCTCTTTTATGTTGAGATTTGATTAATTATAAAATGTGGAATTTACTTTTAATTCCGATTGCCCTTTATTTTATTGACATATAATCTCTTGTTAAGGAGTTCTAAAAAAAATTGGCTAAGGGTGTTATAAACTATAACTAGGGTACCATCATTAAAAATGGTTGAAAACACTTATTTGGGGAATAGATTTTAAATTTGCAAATAATTTTCTTTAGATTGAATTTATATTTTGTTCTTGTTTTTATTGATAGCTTATTATTGCTGTTTTTAGTCCTTAGTTTTTAAGATTTTCAGATGTTCAAATTTTATTACAGATTTTAATAGTATTGTTCTATTTTATGAAAATATTGGGTAAATTTTGCCCTGCGAAGTTTGGATGAAGTTTATCCTTGTAGACAAGATTATCTTTCTAGAATTGATGTCTTGCTTTTGTATATAAATTATCAATTGCAATCTTAATTGATTACTACCTTCCAAACTTTATCAGTACCTTTTTATACCAAAACATCCACCAGTCAAGAAACAGGAACTTACTTTAACAATACTTACAATTATAATTGGTTTAGTGAGAAAATGTTGATTGCTTTGCTTAAGCAACAGTAAACTAAAAAGTAGTAGTTTATTAAAGAGGTTTTTATTCAATATGCAAATACTGAATTTGGTTTAACATAAATTTTAGATTTTAATCTATTTTTGAATTTAGGCTGGTAAATGACACAATAATAATAATGCCAAAATATTTGTTTCTTAAAATAAATGGATCACCATACAATCCGAAAATATGAATGTCTTATGAAGTATTTGCATAAATAATAATAGAAACTTTTGATAAACTTTGTGCATACAAGTATAATTATGGTATTTTGCTAACTACTACACCTTTAAATTGAATGGCAAACTGATGATATTTTTAAATGTACAAATGTGGAAGCCTGATGAATAGGTGCAGAAGTGGAGTCTCCTGAAATTTACTTGAAATAAACACTGTTTAATTCAATTTGAAAAATAATCTGCAAAAACAATCTGCAACTGGTCAGGAATGACAATTGACTTGAATTCATTTTGGAAACATACTTGGAGAGTAATTTTTCAGATCTAATTAATCTCAGAGTGCAGAAGAGACCAACAGTTTTAGTATACCTGAAACTATGAACTGACTTGCAACTTCAAAATGCATTTTTAAGGTGTTTCCAGTATTTTATTTTTTTTATTTTATTAATAAATTTAATTTTCATTACAGATGCGTACGACGTCTATTTTGGAAAACTTAGTACAGTAAATAATTATTCTGGCCAGATTTTATCCATAAATGATTATGGAGTTTTAATCGTTGACAACATTAAGGATATTATGGAAAATTCGCAGGATGCAGAACATTTATTGAAAATCTGTCGGCGTCTGAAAATTTCATCTGGACTTAGATGTAAGTTTTTTTTTTTATTATTCACTATACTTAATTTTTTTCTTACAGGTATTTAAAATTTTTCTACAAGATGATTCTTATTTTAATATTAAATTTTTAGTCATCGGAAACTAGAGTTGATGTTAGTGCAACAGGCACTTGTGTATGCAGGAATTTTGGGGATGGCTGGAATATTGCCTCTCTCTCTCTCTCTCCCTCTTACCCTGGATGATGAAAATTGATGTTCTTTAAAATTTCCTTAGGAATTTACATGCTATTTGCAATGTACTGGAGAGATGTTTAAGAGTGAATTAGGAAAGATGGAAAAAATTTCAGCTTTGCCTAAATTTAAAAATATTTTAAAGTTTAAAATTATAAAATTATATTTTGTAAGTTCATGTAACCTATTTAAAAATACCCTCTTTGCTCTTTTGGTTAAAACGATTGTCTGAATAATTATTTTTAACAGGTTTTCTCCCTTCTTAATATCAAATAACTTTGATTTCATCACAATCTAGTTTAGTGTCGATATCATATTCAGTTGCAGAAACACTCAGATAACCAAGACAGTCTTGAGTTTCTAATATTAAAAGATGGTTTTATAATATCTCTTGTCCGTTTGATTTTTTTTTTTTAAGACATTTCAAAGTAAATCAATAATAGATATTTTTGAATAGCGAGTAAAAACCACTTTTCGAAATGATTTGAAGATATTGAACACCATTAAGAATAGACGAAGGTTTTAGTTGTGTGTTTTCTAAGAAGCTATAGTTGTGCAGAGGATTATGACGAGTGGAGAGATGAAGGAACTGAGTTTCTCAGGCATTATAATTAACAATGATGATCTTGTCCCAATTAATAATCGCGAAAATTCAAAACGTAACTCCAAGGTTACCTTCCTAGATGGAAAGTCTTTCAAAATGAAAGGAGTAATGGGGGATAAAGTCGTTAGCATTGGAGTGGGTAGATGATAAAGTTATAGAGAAGAATCATTATTCAAAAGTATAGCATAGAACCCTAAGGATCACACCTCTATTAGTAGATTTGAAAGATAAATGGTAGCCTTCTACAAGATCTGCTACAGAAAGACCAGAAAGGAAATTGGAGATGGATAGATCTCGAAAGAGAGAAGTTTAGAAATGAAAACTTTGTGTCAGACACTTTGGAAGGCTGTTGATTTGTCCATAGCTTCAACAAAAGATTCACCGAAATACCCAAAAGTGAGAACCAAATGTTAAGCTTGGAGAGAGAGAGAAAAGAAATTACATTGAGTTATGCATAAATAAATTGGAGGAGTTGAGAAGGAGGAGGAATAGCTCCCGAGTTGGCAAGATTGAATTGCTGACAAAAGTTTGAGCTAAGAATTTAGCTTTAGCTGATGGTAAAATGGCGGTTGTACAGGAGGAGGAGGAACAACGAAGAAGTAAAGAAAATTAACATCATCTTCAGAATGCCAGAAAGTGTATGAGGAATAGAAACCAGAATAATCATTGCAATCTTTTAGTTTCACGAAGAATAGATTTTGCATGATTCTGGGATGAAATATAAGTTGAATGAGTTTCTGGAAAATGAAGACTGATAAAATTTCCTGATATGAAGAAACATTAACTCGCCTAAAGAAAATTCCTGAAATTAGTAAAGAGATTGAAGTTTCTTAAAATATTGAAGATTAAAAATAGTATCACTTGTATTTAATAAGTATTTTTAATTATACCTCTCTTTTCATTTTATATGTGAGGATGTAACAAAGATTGATCTTTCTTTGCTTTATGTTGCATGATAAAATTACTACTACATGGTATTTAGTTTAGATAGGTAAATCAAAGGTCCTCCTTTTAAACTTAAAATGTTAAATAACTATAGCTATTACATTTAAAGTTCTCTACTGAAAAAAGATATATAAAAAATTAAAACACCAATATTAAAATTAAACTTAGCCGACACTAGTTATAAATAAAACGAAATCTTCAATGACTACATCACTTCATAAAATGAAATCCTTCAATGACGTTGACAATCCCTTTCCTGTAATTATAAAAATACATTTGATAGTTTAGTAGATTTAATCCTGAAGTCAGCATTATTTTGGCTAATAACAAGGAAACCATCAAAGTTAAAGCAAGGTTTATTAGTTTTAGTTGAATGAAAGAATATGGAATGTGTACACATCCATCCATGGCAAAGAAAATTTCCTCGGTTGTGCATTCTGTACATTCCGAGGACCACTCCACCACTCCCACTGAGCTCAGTACTTAATCATTGCCATGCAAAATCTTACCACCACAAGTTCAAACCATTATCGGTGTCGAAGTGTCAAAAATGTTTCCTGCGTATAGTGGATTTTTTTCTTGCACGAAAACATGAAGACGATAGCATAGATGATCCGAGGATGAGACCCAGAATGAAGTTTAGAAAGATCATATGTTGTTTGTTTCAGAATATCGGGATTCTGGTTGGCGACTGCACAGCTAGGTCATTGTTATTTTGTGTATAGCTGTATGGTAGGGTGATTTATTGCTCTCTCTCTGCGAAGTGAGAAAATCGAGGATTGTACATACTTTTGGGTTGGTTTGGTAAAAAATATTTAGCTAGTCTTTTGAGTTGGTCGGCCAGATGAATTAGTTGTGGTGTTAAGGGGGCCCTAAAAATTTGATAAAAGACTCCAAACTCAAAGTAGAGACACGCACACACACAATATGATTGCAAATGATGAAGAGATAGCTTAATTTATGCAGTTGGCGTTATTTTTTTCTCTTCTTCCCCACTTCTTCCCCCACATCTAAGGATATAATGACTTTAAATAGCTCTCCTGCGTGTATAGACTTTGTTTATACATTGAGGGGACCTTTAGTATATATCTGTCACTTGGTATAACATCTTCTCTTCTGGTTGAAGCCGCCTTCCTTCCTCCACCAGGAAACAAAAGGTACTTGATTGGTACTTCGAGGCATTTGAACCATAAAAGGCTATTTAATTCCTTTTTAAACCCTTATTAGGGGGTTCGAGCCTTTTGTCCTGATTCTTATTATATAAATTTTATAAAATCCGTCTTCTTCCCTCAATTAGCTCAGTCAATCTATGCACACATTATAAAATTTTTTTTTTCTTCTTTTCTAAATATACCTACTTGAAATATCAAATTTTATCTGACAAAATTCTCAAATACTACCAAGAAAGCTTAACTTTTTCATTTGTACGCTTAAAGACTCCAAGCCAAAAAAAAAAACAAAAAAAAGGTGCCTCACCCAAGGTATTTATTATTATTCTAGATTTAAGTTAAATAACATATTAAACACTTTTATTAAAAATAACTACACAAAATGCACCCACGCTAAAGTAATAAAATTATATCATTCAGTAAAACATTATATTATTAAACAATGAGAAAGCTACTCTCTCTCTCCCTCTGCTATATATTTATTCTTATGATTTTCCCTCTATCTCGATTCTTTCATATAGTTTTTTTAACGAAAAAAGATTCGCTCAATTATTTTATGCGGTACTCTCTCTCTCTCTCTCTCCCTCATAATATATAATTCTAACTTATAATCTTTATCTAACAATTGAAATATATAGTATATTTATTCTAAAATGCTATAGAAATCATATTATATACGCTCAATTATATATTTCCAAGATCGCTCTCAAAATACCAATTTAAGAATACGGCTGTTTACAAAATTTGCATATCTTTTAACGTATTTCAGCAGAGCTATGAGCTGATTTAGAATAACCCTTGAATACTGAATATGCCTTTCCTCTAGTTTTCCAGAAAACTGTAATCTCAGGGCATTGACTAAAGCACTTTAAAAACAAAAAAAAAACACCTACAATAACATGATAGTTGGCGAGCGTACATAATGTCACTTTACACCCCTTAACCTCCCTCTCTCCTCCTCCTCTCTCATATGAACTTAATTCACTTTACATTTTTAAAACACACTTCGTTTATACACTAAATTAAAGTCGGTTCCTGCTGTTCAGTAGATGAAAGTGAACCTCGCTCTGGAGTATCGCTCGCGCTCAAATGAAGACCATCTGTTAGACGAATTCACCAGCCATATACTGCACTCGCTCTAGCCTCGCGGGTAAGGAATCAGTCTGCAAGGCCCAAATTACCATTCAGTAAAGGAACATATATGATGTCATATAGACGGGTTGAGGGATCCTCAGCGAGAAAGATATGAAGCTGAATATTGATCTCTCTGGTCGCATTTGAAGGGAATGTGAATCAACCAAGTATATATACAGTGACAGTGGTAGAATCCTCATCCTGTAGTAGACCATGATCACTACTATTTGTTAAAATTTATTCCTCTATTCTTCTAGGAAAACTCAAATACATTATATTAGCAGCTGTATGTGTTTCTCCATCTGTACTGTATGTGCTACCCATATACTGATATATATGGCTCGCGCTCTCTCCTCTCTCTCTCTCATTCATTCCTAGGAAAATCGAATAAATAAGACATCGACCCGCATACCAACTCTGCTGCTCCTCTGCTCCTCGCGGCAATTGAAGTTCATCTGAAGTATCTTAAGTAAGAGAGTATAGCTTATTGTATTGGCGACAGAAAGTTACATTGAGCTGAGGCTTGTAGGCCTGGGTTTAACTGCTTGTAGATGATTTTCCTGTGCCACAGATCTTTATGTTGCTCTGAAGTCTTCCCTCCTCTCTCTCTCTCGCTCTCTCTCTGTAATGCCTCTAACACGTACTAGAGACCTCGGAGATTACCGCGTATGACTTGTTCCTGTCTTCACCAGTCAGCATGTTGTTGCTTTAAGATTTTCATTAGTGTGATATCATGAAATTGACTCATTGAGCGATGACGGAATTCAGAGCATGTTAAATAGGCTGAGGGCCTGTGATGCGCCCATAACCCAACGCTGGATTGTTTCTTCTTAGGATCTGGTCTTCTGCTGCGAAAAACTACGGCATCTCTTTGTTCGTTCGCTTCACTTCTCCTAGGCCCGCTTTCCTGTAGTAGGGATGTGGTTATTCTGTCATCTTCTTGAGTCTTCCTTTATCTGTGATAAACTCTTTTATAGATATAGATATAGATATATTCTGAAAGGTTGTTCTGCGCTCGCAAATTATGTATTCTTCGACCTGGCCTCTGCTAGGCTCTGCTGGCTTCGAGAGAATATATATACAGTTGCGCCTCTCTTCTTATTGCGTCTGTAAGCAGGTGTTGTCTTGCTTGCGCTCACCATAGAAGAAGACCCCTGTTTCTGTCACCGTAGGGAGAGACTTCTGCTTGTCACTGCAGGAGAAGACTGCTTCTGCCACCGCCAGAGAGCGACATTGCTTGTAAACGGTCGTGTGTTTAACTCCATTCTTACTTATATACAGTGATGAGGATGTAGTTGGGACATTTTTTCTTTCTCTTCTTCCACTTTACGAGTTGTCTTGATGGTAGTTCTTTGATAACTTCATATTTGTTTATATGTGGAGGGCCATCGTATATACAAGTTATACTCAGTTTCTCACCCTTGTCTCTGTTGAAGCCACGGTCTTCACCACACAGAGCATACTGAGATGCTTGATTGTACTTCGAGCTAAGAAACATCGACCCAAGCGTATTTATCATACCTCTCTCTTCTCTCTCTCATAAGGTCAGCGGATAAACACTATCCACTTCTGATTCTCTATCTTTGTTAAACATCTCCCAAAACTATATATATACATCTCACAGGCACTGGACATCGACCATATTCATTTCTTACATACTCAAATATCAAATTTGCGCTACTATAATTTAAAAAGACCACTTAAACGCAAAAAGTCGTCGAAAATGAACTTCTATAACAGTATGTCCTAGCTTTTATAGTTAAAATTATAATATAATATTTTTATGTAAAATATGATTGGCATGCTAAAATACATTTTTATCATTTTAAACATCAACCACCCATTACAATAATCTCTAATACAAAGTTATATAAATGCATTTTTATTCTTTCATAAATCGATAAAAAGTGTTATTCCTAAACGGCTATCTGATTCTTTAATATGGTTTTCTATCAAAGGAAAAAGGTTAGCTCACTTATTTTATGCCGGGTTATATTATTATTCTTTATAATCATAAACATGACAATTTAACTAATACTTCTTAAATGAAAAGAAATAATTATAGAAAATAACCGATGGCTATAATACTGGTAATCATAATTATAAAATTACCCATGAATATTTAAGATAATAAATAATACAAATTGTAATCAAAATGTGCTCAAATGTTGCAATATAGTATTTTAACCTTATTTCAGAGAGCTCTGAGCTGAGTTCTAGGTCAACCTTAAATACAGAGGTTTTACAGAAAATATAATCTAGGATTGACTCTAGCATTTTTAAAAAAGCAAATTGAACAAAGAAAAATTTAAAAAATACAGCAAATAGTAAATAAAATAGCAATTTATAGTATTTTAATTAGACATGTTATAGAAGAATCAATTTTATCGAAAGTCCATATGTATGCTGACTACTTCATTCTGCCCTCCCCAAACCGGTTGATGCTTTCGGGAACAATAGTTGTTACAGTGAGAATCATAATGACGTCTTTAAATAATGGGGCAAATTTATTTTAATTTTGTTGTCATAATGTATCTCCACATTTAAGAAAACGACGTTTTTGAATTTTGAATAGATCCGTATGTAACTGTATACATGTTTTCCAGTATTTTACGTTACATGCAGGAAAAAGGATTAGCAATGACAACATTAAAGGAAGGCTCGCTTCTCTTTTTATCGTTGTGATCCTCAATTTGTATTTGGTTTACATCGTTTATTTTTATTGAATGCTAACATGTTGTAATTTGGCTATCATTTCATTTTTTCAAATTTATATAAAGTAAGAATATTAAATAAAAGAACTTAGCTCTAGGAGAAACAAAAATTAGGTTACCCCAGAAAGTACCAAAGATCAGAATTTTACTTCTGACCATCCTATTACATTAGACTCCCAATTACCATATGTCTACTTCTCTCGATGGTACATAGGCGCCTCTCGACGGGTTTTACTCTTTGTATTTTGATAAGAAAGTCAACTCTTAACTTTACGTTAGGCTATGCAATAAATTTCAAACAATAATGCGGATATACTATTGTGGCTCATTTAGATTTAGTTAAATGGTTATTCTTAAATTTAACTTCACGAATATAAACTTGTTCACAGTTCAAACTGACTAGAATATAAAGCAAGTGTTAATCTAGAACTATGATAAGGTTCCATTTTGATTTGGCATCAAGAGCTGTAGCTATTTACTGTCAGATGCTTTTTTTCTTTTTTTATTTTTGATATATCAAATTTTGAAACAAATCTGGACTACTTTTAACATAAGCTCATTCTCGCAAACTTGTTGGAATAGAATATTTCTAGTGCAATTATAATCTTTCCCCATTAATATAGTACTGGAATATGGTCAGATATATATACATACAGATAGAGAGATAAACTGCAATTTGTGAAGTTCAACTCTTTTTGCCTCATCTTCTTCATGATCTACCTTCTTAAAATTTACTCCAACTTTCCCATCATCTTGATGGCTATATATTATATACATAACTAACATAGAAACATTCTAAGGATTAATACATAAAATAGTGACTTGTACTTAAAGACCTCACATACTCGGTTGCAAAATGTGCGCCTCTCAAAATAGCTGGGAATTTGTTAGATTGCGTAATTTTTTTCTTCTGTACAGATACTCCAGTTATATAAGGTCCTTATTTGCCCCCCTGTATGGAATACTTTCCCACAGTTTAGGAGTGATCCCTCTCCTCTGTTGCGATAAGCAGTTGATAGCTTAAGGCTAAGAGGCTTTCTGGCCCATAACTCTCTGACTCTGTGAACCCTCTTTCTCTGCGTCGGGACGTAGGTGCCCTATACTTTCTATAGGTATCGTACAACGCAGGTGCTCGCGAGAATTGCCCTTCTCGCATTCCTTCACCCACTGCGTTCACCCGTTGTCACCAGAGGTGCTTTCTCCACTCGCAATTGTCACGGAATTGAATATGGAGACTCAAGCATCTCACTACGTCTCGTGGTACTCCTCTTTCTCTCACACTGTGTTTTGTGGACTCCTTGGCCTCTCTTTATTTCTCCGCTTTTTAATACTTCCTCTATTTTTTACAAACATCTTTTTAATGTGTGGCACCAGGGTCGGGGGGCTGTACTTTTCCATTTATTTTAATTTTATTTTCTCTCAGTGTAATTTTTTTATTTATTTTATTATTATTTTTTTTTTGCCCTTCTTATTAAAGATCATTGCCGTGAACCTCCGCCTCCCTTAATTAATATACGGTCATATATATATAATATAAATTAATATATCAAATATATAATATTATATTATATAAGGTATATATAGTGATTTATATAAGTATATTAATTGTATAATATCTACTATCTCTATAATATATATATTACAGTATATATATATATATATATATATATAAATGTTTATATATATCTATGATATAATTTTTTTGTTTAATATTGTATATTAAGAATTTTATTAGCATGGCAATTGGAAAATACTTTTCTTGATGAAAGGAAGAGCTGAATCACTCTCTCTGCATTAATATATTGTGTGAGTGAGGACAAACTCTCTCTCTCCTCACTATGCACTAGTAGGATAGTTGCTAACAGCTAGTCAATCTCTCGCTTTGATTTTTAATTGCCTATTTCATCGTCCAGAATTAAAGATACTGTCTTATTTAAGCTCTTTATTAGCACCATCGTTATCATTCTCTTCATTTAACTTCTCTCTCAGTCCTCTCCTCTTTTTGTTTCAAGTTCTTATGATCAGGAAGTGTCCGGAGTCTTTTCTAGGTTTTTAGGAATTCCATTGCTAGAAGTAAAGGACTCAGGTAACGTATACATACGCTAACAGATTGGTATATTGTTTCATTAACAAGGTATTATTTTATGTGCATGTTAATTCCTTAACTTGTTTTTAAAGGGGTAATTTTAAATTCCAAATTTGGTCTTAAATTTCACTTTCAGATATCCATCCAGAACCGAAGTTAACAACTAAAATTTCAGAAAGTTTTATTGAAGGTACCTTTGATAGAAGCAATGAAGATGTCATGGTGATACCTTCAAGATTGCGATCTCATTCGCGATCACGCACATCAAGGTCTCGAAGATCTATGTCAAAGTCACACAGTCGGCGTTCAGGTTCAAGGTCTCGTAGGAGAAGATCGAGATCATTAAAGAGACGTTCAAGGTCGAGATCATTAAAGGGATATCGAATCGTGGTCGTGAAGTAGGTTCTCGTTTCGGAGTAGGAATAAAAGAGAGTTCATAGAGTAAAGTATCAGATTCAATGTAAGACGAAGAGAAATAATTACACAACATCGAAAAGAAAACAATCAACACATAAACCCCAATAAAAAGTTGAAAGTTTTTCAAATGTAATGTTAGAAGATTTTCAAGAAATATTTCTCAAAACGTAATTCTCCCATTAATCAGCTTCTAGATGTTCTTCAGAATTTGATACAGGAACTCTCAAGGTAAATTATTATGCTTGTACATGTTGTTTATATGATTATTGCATCTTTAGTCTTTTTCAGAACTATTACCCAAAATGGTCGAATTTGCAAAAAAAAATATCTCGTTATTTAGGTCTCTCTCTCTCTCTCAACCTTAAAACACTTAACTTATCCTTGGAGTTTTGTTCACGACTTCGTAAATGTTAGGTGTTTCTTTCTTGTGTCAACCCCCCTTCCCCCCCTCCATATATATACCTCTACTCTCTTTTCTCTCGTCTATTTTCACTTTGAACTTGCCGTGCCATGCAAAGAAGGTAGTGAAAGTTGAAATAAATTGAATACTTTTCACGGCCATTGCCTATTCTGGAAGGACTGCTCCTGGGTAATTGACTACCTAGGATCCCAGACAAGAATCAAACCTGACCCTCTGCCCTCTCTGCTGGGGATATTAGCTTCTTACGCTTTTTTACATAAGAAATAAATATACATATATATATATATAAACTATATATATATATTACTATTGATATATAATATTACTATATACATATATAAATTTGATATATTATTAGTATATAATATATTTAATAAATAGGTATTAATAATACTCTCTCAGTATAGTAAGTATAATATTAATATATATCTAGTATAGTTAAATTAATTATATATATATATATATCGTGGTTATTAAATGTAATATATAAGATATATATATTATATTAGTATTATATATAATATAGTGTGTTGAAGCTGGAGACTGTTCAATCAGTCCGGTTGGCTGAATTGACAGTTAACAAAGAATTTCAGGATAAGTGATGTAGTTACCTCTTTTGCTAGTATGGTTAAAAACATGCTAAGTGCAAGATTGGTCCGCTAGCTAATCACTATGACAAGCTCCGGACCAGTGTTATAAATTTTTTTATAAATCGTATATATAAATACTTATTATAATAATATGCTTAATTGTATTATATATATATATATATATTATAATATATATAGTTATCTACTTATCATCTATCACAATAGCTATTATACATATATATAGTATATATATACGTGTTATATATTATAGATTATAAGATGTATATATTATATATCAAGAACTAATTACTATATTTGTTTTGGTAGCCAGTTCTCTCTCGCTGGACCAGGGACCATTGCCCCTAACTTTTTTCTAAATTTATTTATTTAAAGATTAGCTATCCTCTTCATTGTTCTCTCGAACGCATTCAATAAACATTTCATTATGCACTATTACAGTGTGCCTCTTTCAGGTGTGTGTGCTTAAAAAGGTGCTGCCATCAGGATAATACCGCTATTTTTTTTTTCTCTCTCTCTCTCTCTCTCTCTCTCGCTCGAAGTAGATATGCATCGGTATTTTTCTCCTCTGGTGAAATGGACAGAGGGCTGCATTTAATCCACAGTGTTTTGCGATGTTCATTTCAAATAGTGATTTTAATCAAGGTTTACATGCGATTACACAATTTGAAAGTGTCTTCAGTCTAGAGTGTATTCAAACAATTTCTATATGTTGTACATGTAGAAAGGGTCTTATTAGTTGTTAAGTCTGAGGGATCAAGAGTTTTACGAAAATTATGAGTCGTTTTGTTAAGAGGAACATATCATATGAACTTTCTCAGAAGGCGCTCTGCTCTCGAGTAGTCTTGCAGAACATGTTCTTTTTAATAGCAGAAGTCTCTCTGAGAATGCACGCATCTTAAACTCTTCAAAAAGTCAATTTTTGCGATTTGCCTCAAGTTCTTCATCTGAATTGGCTTTTCAATGGGACCACTAAGATATCCAGTGATGATACTCTATACAAGAATGAAAAGCCCCCCCCTCAACACAAACAACGCAGTCGGTCAGGTCGAGAATTTAAAAAAATGCCCTTAGAAAACCTACTTTAGAGCTTGTTTAGTGAATAAATAACCCTTGACATCCATTAGACAAATCAATCCGAGAAAAATTAAATACAAAACTAATGAACGAAAAGGGAAGCGCCTTGATGTATGTTTTCAAAAATTTAGTCTCGTGTGACGGAAAATCAGTTGCGGAATTGGAGCTAGTTTGTCATGAAGAAATTTAGTTTTTTAGGCATTGAAATCAACAAATAATTTTCTTCTCTGACCCATTAGAAATTGTGTAAAAGTGAAACAAAAGTTGATCAAGCTGTCCTACATGACCTTGTGAAATCCATGCAGCTAGCGATGTTCTTGTCAAACTGAAGGCCAGTAATGGAGCGATGAATGCATGAGTTCGTTAAACCTATAAAGGTCGATGAACCCTCGAGAAAAATAATCTTTGAAAAGTAGAATTAGAGTCGCTTGAAGAAACTGAGAAACTTCTTGAGAAAACTTGCTACTTACGATACATTTAAAGATGAATGCGTGCGATCAGTTTACAAGACAGCACTGCTCTAGAACATACTGTAAGAAAGGTACGTTAAGGATGTCAAACACCTTTTTACGCTGGTTTTAACTTCAAAGTTTTGCTGTCACTCCTATTAA
This sequence comes from Trachelipus rathkii, assembly GCA_015478945.1. Classification (NCBI taxonomy): domain Eukaryota; kingdom Metazoa; phylum Arthropoda; class Malacostraca; order Isopoda; family Trachelipodidae; genus Trachelipus; species Trachelipus rathkii. The sequence goes on from JABUQX010017877.1 coordinate 45,544, forward strand.
ATATTCTCTAATCCATTGTCTAGCCTCACTTGCAAAGGATCACTGAAATATCAGCAAGAGCATAAGACAAAAATCAGGACTTGGTGAGCCAAGAGAAGAATTCTGCCGAGAAGAATTCGGCCATATAACTAGAAAATAAAATGGTACAACCTTCACAGTCTGGCCGCGTTACAGCATGAAATTCCAACAATAATTCTCTTGCTCGTAATCAGGGATATCTTTCTTTGCTGGACCCGACGAACTCAACTCAACAGGAGTACAGTAAGATGGTGACCAGAAAGAAGTGGTGAAGGTTTAAGAATGAAGTAGGAATAATATAGAGCGTCATCATGTTGTGGTTCATCTCCAGCGATGTTCAGTCGATTCCAGTAGATGCTGCATCCAACTGTATTCTTGAAAGTTTGAGGAAAGTCATTGGCATGGTAAACATTTTATATCACCAAGAATGATTATTCTCATTTTTTAAAATAATAAATGAACAATGCTGTTCTATTTGAATTCTATAGCTAAAGATTTAAGAATATGGTTTGAATTATGAGAAAAATGAATAAAACACATGGAATTTGTAGCAGCATTGCCAAGAAAAGCTAACTCACAAGATAAAAATAAGCCTTGGAAAGCGATTAGAGTAGTCAGAGTAGTCACTTTTACGAATGGAACCTCGTACAACAACTCTCTCTCTCTCTCAGCCCTCAGACTGAATGTGGTTAGAGAATTAATACCAGAACATAACGTACTGACCTCTCGGCAATTCCATGGTGGTACCATCCCCACTCCCTGAGGGCATCAATTCCCAAGTGCTGATAGGGGGAACTTCTCTTAGCTTCTCTTGAGTTTACACAACACTATCATTATAAATAAAATTCTAATATTGTGTAATGGTGTGCGAGTGATATCTGAAATAATAGTGTCTACTGATCAAACCTATTCATACTCCTGTGTAGGAAGGAAATGAGGACTCCAGCTGCTCTATTAAGGCTCCATGGAGTATTTTAGTCTATCATTTGGGGGTAAGCCCTTCTGAGTTTAATGGGAAAATTCTTAAATATAATGACATTATGGAAACTGGGGAGATCTAGCCAGAAATATAATTCACTTCTTCCAACTCATCCAGTTGCATGGCACACACAGCCATCAGTAGTGTCCTAAGGAATTCTCACTCAGGCCATTACTCTGGGGGATATAGGGGATAGCTTTTCACAAACACCATTATATATTTTGGGAGGTGAACTGTCCCCTGTAATCAGAGATATAAGCTCCTACAACTGATTTGGTCAAGAATTCTATAGTAATTACTTCCACAATTATAAAGATTTCTATAATTTTCAAAGGGATACCAATGGAACCTATCTATCACTGTTAAAAGATATTTAACTTTTACATTAAGGCATCTTAATAATGTCAGAGGTCTAAATCCTGTTGGCTATATTTCAGGTTGTCCATATTACAATTTAACCCTTTTGTGCCCAAAATATTTAAGTCAAAATATACCTATGCTTTTTGAAAATAGAACTTGGATAGAAAATAATTAATGGTGAGACAAATAAAACCTATGGAAAAAAATTAGCTGAAGATTGCTCATCAGACGAAAAAATAACACCCATCCATCTTTCATCAAGGCCAGAAACCTACTGAAATCTTTAATTTTACATTTGAGTATAATTATGTTTATTTGTCCTTTATTGAGTCATTTGATGAAAAAATATCCCTTATTTACCAGAGAATAAGGTTAAAAATCTTAATTTAAGATTAGAATATTGAAATCCATGTGGTGCATGAAAGGGTTAGTATAAATTGCTTAATGTATTTAGACATATCTTCCCAAACAAAGTGCTTTCTAAGAGATGCCATAAAGTTTTTGAACTCCAAATAGTCTTAATAAGTGAGAATACAAAATAACGGATAAAAGATTTTGACAGAAAGACAATAATGTGAGAGTGGATTTGATTCATTGACAAACAAGAAAAGGCCATTCCTTGGTAGTAGGTCTTTTAGTTAGCTCAAGACTATTATTTTCTTTATTATTTAGATATTTTTGAAGCTTTATATTGGTTTCCAGTGCTGCTTGAAGTTTCTTGAAGTCAGTCTTACACTCAAATAGCTTAAATACTTCATTCGCTGAAATATAGAAAATGGATGCAAGTGAATAACTGTCACCCACTATGCTGGGATGAAAGCTCTTATGCAACCATATCTTCATAATAGGATATTTTAGCAAGAGCTTCTGTCAGTTTTCTTAGCTTCAAGTTGGAGGAATGTGCTCGTTTCTGAAACAAGTTCACATTGACTGCCATGTCAGTCTATATAACTTGACAATTATAGTTTCCTTGGAAGGACCAATGTCAGTCATAACTGGCATAAAATATTTCCTTTTTAAGTATGGTCAGTCGATATGATCAACACTACATTATAAATCTGTTGGTATTTATATTTTGTGGCTTATAAAATGTAAATGATATTTCCTATGACAGTCAAAATTTCTTTTAAAAAGCTGAAGGATTTGGAAATTTTCATGGCCATTCATAGGGCCTTTATGTGAGATTTCTACTCAGAATTTTCCAGTATATTTTCTTCTGATCTGATATGATGTACAATTAGATCATGTTTTGACAAAGTTGTACTTTTATATTTGTCATGTAATCGATGGTCATGGTCTAGTACTTGAGGGAGGGCCAAGTACTGCAGGAGTATCGCACAGATGGACTGATGGTCTTGAATATGTCCAGTTGATGAGTCCTTCTACTGACTACCAGTTTGTAGCTTTCAAAACCCATTCCTAGAAAAAGGGAAAGAGCAGAGTTCAAATACTAGTAAACAGGATATGCTATGCCCTCCTTTCCAGTTGTTATTCCCCCAAAGATTTCAATTAATGGAAAAATCTTATTATGAGACATTAATAAATTTTCCAAGACTTTATCATAAAAGGATAAACATTGGTCCCTTTTTATGTTTGTCTAATTTTTTTTTTTTTTTTTTTTTTTTTTTTTATTTTTGTCTTATTTTATTTTTCAATTTTCTTCTTGGTGTTAATTAACTGGGAGAAGAGAGAGAGGTATCAAACCTTCTCATTCCTCCCAACCCACCAATTCTTGTATTGATATATTAGATTTATATTTTCTTTTGTTCAAGAATGAAACACAATTGGCAAATCTTACCACCACCCCTCCCCCTCAATCAGTTAAGTGGGTGATTATCATTGATTCTGTTCCGATAGTATGGGTATATTTGGAGGATTACCAAACCTGTAAAATGGTGTAAATTGTCCCTTCATCACCTGCATCTGGTCCATCCAGAACAAAGTCCTGTCTTAAAAGTTCATCTCCTGCAATAGGTTTTACAAGAGTCAAAAACACATGGACAAGGTTTCCAAAGGAAGCAATTAGTTGGTAGGGACTCAAAGATTCATTGGGGAGCTTAGACAACTCACAATGTCTTATAAATTTAGTTCTTCCTTGTCACCAACTACACAAGCCCTGGAGTCGCTATCCATTTCAATTTCTTTCTGGTTGGTCAATGATAGTGAAGATTCAAATTCCATTACCAGAGTTGTTTCTATCAACTGATTGATTCTTCTTTGTACTTCCAACATTTCTTTTAATTTTTCTTGAGGTGTTATTAATGTGTCATCATTGAGAGTGAATCCCTCAAATAGATACTCCTCTTCAGTAACTACTTCCCTTTCTGGTACACTCTCCTCATCCACAGCATAATGTTGGAATACAAGATTGTTGCTTAAATAATCAGGGGGTATCTTCCACAAGCGCAGTTGATGGTGAGCTCTGTAATCTCTACCATCCTTTGGGGTTAGTGTGACATGTGTAACCTTATTCCAGTGAACTTGAATAATCTCATAAGGTTCACAATATCAAGGTTGAAATTTATTCTGGGTTAGATTTCCTTGAAGATGGACCTTCAGAAAAATAATCCCTGATAGGTAAGGAAGCTCAGTTTACAATTCATGAGTTGTTTTCAGTATATTCTCACAAAGAGTCAGATTTGTTTCTGAATGCCGTGTTATTGTAAACAAGTAACACTTATAATAGCTCATCATCCCACATATTTGACCTTTTTATGGACATCTGCAGATATTGACTGAGGGTGTGGTTGACCCATTCTACTGCTCCATTTGAAGCTGCGAGTATAGGGAATGGTCAATACATGCTGTCATTTTAGCTCTTCAATTTCAGACCCTATAAATTTGGAAGGAATGTCAGGATGTGGTGCTAGTTTCTTAGTGGAATGGCAGATAAAAAATAAAATAGTTAAGTAAGCCATGTACAATGGTAAATGGCTTATTTAACTCTCTTATTTCTTTTTGCCGAGAGTTGCTGTAATATTTGGTGCAGGGGTGGTCGTTTGAGTGTGTATTTTGCTGTAAAATAGGTAGCCTATCATGTCGAGATGGGTCTTTATTGGAAGAATTTTTGTTTGTTTGCAAGTGATGGATGGGAGTAGAGCAGAGACAGCCTGTTGTTACTTTTAAAGCTATATTTTGCATGATTTCTAGTTTTTGGATGTTGGTCTTTGATATCATGGGATCCTTAGCAGGGGATGCATAGTTTAAGATAGGAAGGAGATGTCTGAAAATTATTGTAAGGGACTTTTTGTTAGCCAAAATTTGTTCGGGTTAGCGCTTCCATCACATTCAGTTTGTTTGAAGCTGGAGATGTTTATGTGGGAGGTGAATGACATGTGTGTATCGGAAGTCAGACTAGGGATACTCCTGCGGTTGTCTATTATGAGGTCTGGTTAGCTCGTTGAGACCTCTCTCGCGAATGAATGTTTAGTCTGTTTTTTCGCTCTCTCTCTGTCTCAAGGATTCTGTCAGCCATTGTTACAGTTTTGTATTTATGGAGAGACTATGAGCTGTGATTGTGAAATTGTTTACGTAACTACTAATTTTTATAGAGGGGGACTTGGGTTCTGGTAGTCATGCAGAAAATGATTAAATAGTGTTGGTGCTAGTATGGCGCCCTGTGGGAGTCCATTAAATAATTTGAAAGAAAATGCACGAAGTGTAAAAAATTTTTCTATTATTTTCTTATTGATATAATCTCAGTGCGTTTAGTACGTCTGGTCCTATCTGACATGGGACTGTATTAAATGCCTTGCGCCTATTAACAGGTGACATGGGACTGTATTAAATGCCTTGCTTATGTAAACTATTGCTATTAGGGGTTTATGTCTGCTAGTGTTTTGTTAAATTCAATTGAGGCTTTTGTGTAGATCTTTAGAGTGTGGGTGCTGGAGTGTTTTGATTCTAGTATATATATACGGAGGGAATCAAGAGAGCGATTCGTGTTCAGGATTAATCTTTCGAAAAACTTTAGTGATGTTAGCATAGTAATGACCTATATAACTAATATATACATATACCCCTATATCATATATATATATATATATATATAGTATATATACTATATATATATATAATATTATCATACTATCATATCCTATATATACTGTATATTCAGATATATATATTCTATAAGAGCTTTATAGATCAGTATAAAATGTCTAAATTGCATTTTAAGGTAATACCAGTTAGTAAATGCTGTATGGATTTTCACAATGTAGTTAATCAAATTACAAAAGCCAAAAAGAAATTCGATATATACTCTTTTTTGTTCTGCCCACACCCTATAGTCTTATAAAAATGAGTAAGTTTAGGCTATTCTTTCAGTATTAATTTGTATTGAATGTACGTAAGAGTTTGTGAGACGCTGCATAGTAATATAAATTGATTATTTGATAATTTTTATTAGGTATATTTATTTTATGATCTGGGGTGCCCCTTTCTATATCATCCCCCACGTCCCTGCTTAAAGCGGGGTGCCCCACTCGCTATGCTCTCGCGGGTCCGTGGTGGAATTTTTTTTTAAAATAAAATACTCCATCAATATTCTCGCTACATAAATCGACAATAAAGAAGATAAACTACAAAGAACAGAAAAAAATAAATAATGCGAAATTAAATTAAATAATACATATCTTTCGTTAATATCTTAAAAATGTATAATTACTAAAAAATATTTATAATTTATAAAAAAATTTACCTAATAAATATTAAAATTCATAGATATATGCATATACAGATAATAGAAATTGCCACAAAAAGAAAATGACTCGAAATTCGGTTGTTTTTATTATCGGGAAAGTTTCCCCTAACGGAGTCTCCTCTTTTTATATATTATAGTATATATATTTATATATTTTATATATATATAATATATATATTATATTATATATTATATATATATATATATATATATATATAGTATATATATATAATATATATATATACTATATATATATATATATATATAATATATATATATATTATATATTACCGTATATATATATATATATATATATACTATACTATATATTCATATAAACTAGAATTCCGGTCCGGCTGGAATTTGACATTTTTTCCCGGTTCCGGCTGCATTTGAAATTACTATTACTTTATGTTTTATAAAAGTTGGAAAGGCTTTATTTTACATAACCCATAGCCATCTTTTAACAAAAATATAGATGGTGATATATATATATATATAGTAATATATATATTATATATATATATATATTATATATATATATATATATATATATATATATCATAATAATTATATATATATTATATATATTATATACTATAGTATATATATATATATATATATATATTATATATATATATATATATATATACTATATATATATATATATATATATATTATAATATATATAAAATATTTAAATATATTATATATATATATATATATATAGGTACACCTATTATATATATATATATATTATATATTATGAGTACAAATTTTCATTTGCTCCTTTAAGCCATGAGTTAGTTAAGAGAAATAAATGGACTCGTTTGGATATAGCGTATCATATATCTGTAGTAATGAATATCTGATCAGCCTTAGAATAAACTTCTCGAAAACTGCTGTTCTCCAATTTACTGTATGAGTTGGTAACATCATCCTTAAAAAAAAAATATTTCTCTAGAAATAAGATATTTTGTTGAAGATGGGCAACAAGTTCTTTGAGTCCCTGCTCTTCAGTGATTGTAAATGGCTGGTTACTCATTGCAATAAAATTTATTATTTTCTGAAGCCTGTGATTTGGGGTCATTGATATGGCAAATTTTTTTGGGGAAGAAATTTTCCTCAAGACTCACTTGTTTCACGGCTTCAATATTTCGCTTTTTTGGTGTCCAAAGTTCTAGAAAATACAGGATTCTCCCTTTTACTATTCAAATTTTTTGACTTCCAGATATTCTCTTTGGTGATGATTTTCCATATGTTTATGAAGTGGCGTTGTATTAAATGTTTTTGGTAAACTACCTAGTTTTATTTTTTGTGTGGCATATTTTACACTCTATTAAAGATTTTGTAACATTATTATAATAAAAAATCTTTTACGAATGTGCATTTAAACATTTTGTGAGCGTATATTATTATGACAAATCTGTAATCAATTGATGAGCAAAATCTTTATCAAAATCTTAATATATATATATATATTATATTATATTATTATATATATATATATATATATATAATATATATATATATATATTATAATATTATATATATATATATCATATTTATATATATATATATATTCTTTCTTCTTTATCCTTCCTCTTTGCCAAGACTGGGGGTAAGGTGCGTGTCATGCATGGAAAAGAACAGTAGAAGAATATGACAAAGTCGAAGGAAGCCCAGGCCTTACCGCCCCCTCGTTTACCATTTAATTATCTAGAACTCGCTCACAGACAGAAAAAATCCACCCTATGAGCTTCATGGGACGACGACGGACCCTCACTATGGTAATCGTCAATTAGGGTTCAATTCCCTTGGCCCAGGTGGCCACAACCCATGCCCCATACAAAACCCCGCCTTTCACTACTATTATGCGCACTTTATTTCGCCTCTGCCAACTCACATTTTCTCTCCTTCAGACATTTGTCTACTGACTCAAACTTTCTTCTTTCGGTCTCCAGCCGGTCGGTTCCCAACACACTCTCCACCATACATCCGCTTAACCGAACCGAATATCATTCATCCTTCTCCATGACCAACCATCTCAACATACTTGCATTTATTTTCTCATTTACCCTTTCTTCACCCCACACACTCTCTAATACGTTCATTCCTCATTTTATTCATTCTTTCTCACACCTAGCATGCCCTTAAGATTGTCCATCTGAAACACATTGAACTTTTATTTCTATACTTCTTATTCCAGGACCATATAGTCTCACTACTTTACCATTAACGCAGGTAACACCATACCCTCCAAGTAAGACCCTAGCGCGCTCAAATTAGTTCTTTACATTCACAACGATTTAATTGCACCAAGCACCTTCCTGCCATTCACAACTTTCCTACTACACTCTGACTGTCCGTCCCTTCTCATCCAACACATACCTAAATATTTAAAACTCAGACACTTGGTCCAGCTGCTCACCATCTAACATAACTTCCACTGCAGGACTTCTCATGCACAACCAGTAACTTTACTCTTATTCTTACATTACTTTCAACCCCTCCTTTTACACACCCTGCAAATCTTTCTACCAATCCCTCAAAGCTGTTTCAGATTCGCCACACAGAACCAAATCATCCGCAATATATAGGTAGGGCACCCTCCATTTCCATCATTCTAACACCAATTTCCTTCCATCCCTACCTCGAATTCCTTCATAACCCAACCAGTATACAAGGAGACTAACACCAACCCTGTTCACACCGCCTATAATCCTAAACCAATCGCCATTGACACCATTATTCTTACACCGCTTCACTATCGTCATACATACTTTTGATTCCATTCAGAAGCCTACACCAACACCATATATCAATCACTAACGCCTGCCATAACGCTTCCCTATTAAACTCTATCATACGCTGTTGCAAATCATAAACCTAAATTACAATTTATTCTTCGTCTCCCTCATTTTCTCAATCATTTGTTTGCATTGTAAGAGTTTGATCCACACATCCTCTACCACTCCTAAACGCACCTGTTCTCACCAAATCAGTCCTTCAGTCACTCACGCACTCTTCGAACCAAACTACCAGCTATATCTTCCTACAACAACCAATAAACTTATTCCCCTATAATTCTTACAGTTCCCTTTTCTCCCTTACCTTATATAAGGTACTATTACGCTCTCTTCCAATCCCTTGAGAACTATACCCTCCGTTAACGCTTTATTACACGACTTCCCACCACTTTTCATCACCATCGTCAGCACTCATATTGATCATTTTTTCACCAGTAATTTTCATCTTACCTGCAGATTTACACATTTCTTCAACTTTTTCACTTACCTATTACCTCCTCCATTGACAATTCTTAGGGCATGTTAGGTTTGAGAAGAATTGATTAAAATGAGGAAGACATATTAAGAGTTGTGTCCGGTTTGTTAAGAAAGGGTAATGAGTGAATAAGTGAGAGTACGTTTAATGATTTGGTCATGTGAAGGGATGGATGATAGTCGGTTGTTCAAGCTGTGGTATAGTGGTGAAGCGTGCTGTCAAACGACCGGCTGGGAGCCTGAGAATGTGGATTTGTCAGTTAAAGAATGTCTGGAGGGAGAAATGTGAGTTGACAGAGGCGAGAAGAAAGGTTGCATAATAGGAGTGAATGCGGGGTTTGTGATGGGCTAGGTTGTGCGCCCACCTGGGCCAAGCGATGAACCCTTACACTGACGATATTGCATAGTAAGGGTCCGTCGCGGTCCCGGAAAGCTCTAGGGTGGATTTCATGACTGCGACAAGTTTCTCACTAAAAGTATAAAGGTGGTGGTAAGGCTGGGCTACTTATTTCTACTACACTAATTCTTCTACTACTTTCTGTTTCGGGTGCATTTTATACCCAGTTTTGGGGAGAGAATGTGGTGATGATGATGAAATTATATATATGATATATATATATATAGTTATTATATATATATTATATATATATATTTATATTATATATATATATATATATATAATTGTTCATGCAATGTCAAATAAAGTACTTGTACTTGATACTATGTACTTGACTTGAACAATTCTAGAGTACTTGAACTTGGACAAAATGTACTTGAACCAAACCTTATAATCTATAATATATAATATATATATTATTTATATAATATATATATATATATATTATATATATAATATAATAATATATAATATATATATATAATTAGTATATATATACTATTATATACTACTTAATATGATATATTATATATATATATAAATATATATATATGTATTAATTATATATATATACGGATGTAATATATATATAATAATATATATAATATTATATATTATATTTATATATATATATAATAATATATATATTATATACTATATATTGATATAGTATATATATATATATATCAGTAAAAGGTTTCAGCAAAATTTTACCTATACAGATGACTAATTACTACTCTCAAAGGATGTGCAGATTACCGATACATCAAAAATCTACCGATACCACTGATCATGGATTGTTTGTGCATCATATATATAGTATATATAGGTATATATATATAATATATATAATATTATATATTATATATATATACTAGTATAATATATATTATATATATATATATATCGTATATATATATAGTTATAGAGAGAGAGAGCAGAGAGAGGGAGAGTACACACATACTCGAGTGTTGAAATACGCTCTCATTTTAATGTGCACTCTCTCTTTGCGTTCATTCTTTACACACATTCTCCAGGCAACATATTACTGACCACCCATTTATCTTACATATAATATACACATACTAAAGTTACACACCTCTCCTTCTAGATACCACCTTACAGACATCCCTACTACTCATATCCTATGTGTGTGGGAGAAAGAATTGCCAACATCGTATGTCCTGGTGTCGTAGAAGGCGACTAAGGGGACGGTGGGTAGGTTGGGTGGCTGCCTACTACCAAATATTTCTTGCCCGGGAATGCTAATGCAGGCCTCGCGAAAGTCGGATGCCGTAAACGGACCTTTTATCTTATCGCGCGAATTGTATGATTGTATTTGTATATTGAATGTCAGAAGGAAGAAATGTTGAGTAAGAGAGGGAGAGGTGAGTGATGTATTTAGAAAGGGGCAAATTTTTGAGTTTGCTTGCATGTTGACTGACAACAAAAATGAAAGGAAACGGGTGAAAATGAGTGGTGTGATGTTAAATGTGTGTGTGTGCTGGTGGTGGCAAAGAATGAGAGGGGAGAGAAGGATTGCAATTTCTGATGAGTGACTGTGTGGTACCAAGCCTATGGTGACTTTTGGTGTGGTGAGTCCGAGAATATCTCTC
>JABUQX010017878.1:5000-12500 GCA_015478945.1 Trachelipus rathkii
AAAATGTACAAGAAAATTTAGTTCAGATGAAGGTTTGATATGTTTGCTTTCGACATTGATTTTGTAGATTATGTCGAGGCAAAAAGATGAAAAACTGAGTTTTGAGTTTTGATCACTACAGTGTTTACTTTGCCTCCGTTAGAAATACGAAAGTGATTACAGGTCAGACGCTCCAAGTACCCCTTTTAGCATCAGTTTTTCGATGTTGGGTGGAACGCAATTCAAAATGAAATATGTGATGAAGGGTTGAGTTGTTGAATGGATAGTTGATGAAGAGACTGATAGAAAAATAGGAAAAGAGCTGGGGATGGAACAACCCTGAGAAACTCCACCATTGGTAGATTAATGGTTAAATGTACTCCATCTACAACATGCAGCTGCTACGAAAAGATTGAGAAGAAAAGTAGAAGAGGACAGTAAAAAGGATATATACCAAGAATGAGAAGATTTGAAGCCATAATTTTGTACCAGACTTTTTCAAAATCTTTCGATGGATCTAGCGCAGAAACAAAAGACTCACCAAAATGCGGAAGAGCAGAGGAACAAAAAATAATCAGAAAGAAGAAAAAGAAGATAATCAATCAAGCGCTTCTTACGGAAGAAGCTATACTGGAAATTTGAGAAAAAATTAAAGATTAAGATGTTTCCAAATCTTCTTGCTTAGGGTAGATTAGAAAACTTTGGAATGAACGTAAGTCAAAGCAAAGGACGATTGTAAGAAATTGAGAAAGGTCCTTCTTCTTTTTTTTTTAATCTCTCTCTCTTCCATCTGGAACTATTGATCGAAGATGAAAGGCATAGATGAAATAGTTTACCAAGGAAGGATGAAAGCTCAGGAGCAGAACTTTTGAGAACCTCAGAAATGATACTGTCAAGTTATACGCATTCTTAGTATTAAGTTCAAAGAGAGCATTAGTTTCATCCTTAGGCAGAGCTACAATGTTGAGTTAATGCGTAAAAAACTGAATTGAAGGAATGTTGAGAAGGATGAATAACTAGTTCCTGAATTATACAATAATGAATTAGAGACAAAGGTTTTAGCTAAGAAATCAGTTTTAGTATAATTCAAGGAAGCAATGGTGCCGTTTTGAGAAACGATTGGGGGTATGCATTTTGCTATAATTATAGCAAGGAAGAGGAACCAAGAAGATACTATATTTTCTAATGAAATAATAATTTGTTGCAGGTCTGCGGGTTCGAATTCTGAGCTGGGAGCGTGACCCATGAAGTCGTGAAGGTTTTGGGTGGACCCAGAGATGGAATCGGAACAGAAGAATTTTTTATTTTTTGTGGAGCCGGAACCAAAAAAGGAAAAAATAAAATATATGCCAGAGTCGGGGTCGGATAATTTTTAAGAAGATGGAACCAGACACGGAATATTTTAAAATGATCGAGAAGGAGCCGGAGTTGGAAATGGCAAAAGAATTTGTCGGCACCACAACCCTGCTTTTAATGTTACGGAATATTGAATTAACACAAATCCGTGACGAAATTTTAGGTCCCATGAACTTTTTGAGTTTGAAGAATACGATTATTAGTGAAGAATATGTTCCAACGAAAGAACATGTTCCTACGACAAATAACACAACAATTAAGTAAGATCAAGGTTTTTTACTTTAAGGAAAGGGAAGAATGTGATGTACACCTCCATAAAAGAGAGAATCGTATCGGATTAAACCCTTCATTGAAGCAATAATTATAATTAATCCAGGAGATATCAAAATAGAAGAGCGCGTGTCTGACTTGGTGCCAGCACAACAATGACAAAACGCTTTTTTTTCGCCGAATATTGGATCCGTTCCTGAGGAAGGTTTGAAGAGGTAGAATAGTGAATACATAAGAAAATTATCTGAGGAATCCAGAGATGAAAGAGTTTGATAGTTTAAGGAGAAAGCTAGTAAGTTAAGAGAAAGTCTAGTATGTTTGGCTCATCTCCAAGACGATGGAGGATACGGGTAGAGAGTTCTACCATCTGCTCAGGGTTTATGCAACTAGAGAAATGGAAGGCGAATTCAAAAGTTATCTTGAGAACTACAAGAAAGTTCTTGACGGTTGTTAACATCGCAATCGACAGAATTTATTATTTCTTCGGAAAATAGGAGACGAGAGAAGATACTCTATTTTAGGGTTTTAGGCAGTAGAAGTATTTAAGATAGTCTGTAAAGTTAGGTGTTAAAGAATGCAGAACAAATAATAAATTAAAAACGAGAACAGGAAACGCTATTACACACTTTAGCATTTGGAAGAAAATCAACGCTAGAGACAGCAAAAGAGAAAAGACTATTTTTAGCTGTCAGAATGCTCAAGCACTCGAGATTTGATTCAGAACATTTGGTGAATTCTACAAGATAAAAAAGTGGTGACTGACAAAGGGGAAATTAGGACAAAGACCGCAATGTTGCAGAAATTTATAAAGAAAGAGGACCACTTACATAACAAGTCGATAAATCAGTGGCATCACCTTGAAACTCCCAAGGAATGATGAGGCAGAGGTGAATGAGAGAATATCAAAGGAAGCAACCCCCTGTGACTGTCATAGGATAATAGACACTCCTATGTAAATTCGGAAAGACACTGAATATGTTCTCTATGTGAATGAGAAGCGAAGGGGAAGGGCCACTTACTACTGGAGCGCACAAGAAAGTTCCAACTCACTCTAATACTCCATATACAGTGTGAAGGTGTCCCATCTATCGGTTTGGGCCCTTGCACCACTATATATATATATATATATATATATATATATATATATATATATATATATATATATATATATATATATATATATATATATATATATCTATATATATATATATATATATATATATTTATATATACCTTCTACCTTCTCACTCCTGGCCACACCATCATGGGAGAGGCCACACCGCGTCCAGAGATCCTCCAGGGATGTTATGTTCCACGTTGTTCTGTGTTGAGAATTATTTAAACAGGAGAGAAAGAAGTGGGATGTATCCTCCGGAACCTGGTTACAATTTTAACAGATGCTTGTGGTGGTTTGGTTAATGTTGAATCTGTGTTTGTAGTATTGTAATTTAGGGTGATGGCCGCATCTTAGCTTTGCCAAGGATGACTGACTGGTTCTTGGTAGTGAGTTGAATTCTGGTGCTATTTCTGGTGAGTGTTTGATTAAAATGTTGTTTGGTGGTCTGCGTCTTAAGTGGTTTTCTGTTAGTATCGTGTGGATTTGTTTGGTGTATGTTGTGTTGTTTGGTGGGGGTGGAATGTTGTTCAAGATTTGCTTGTAATATAGGGCTGGTGAAGAAGGAGTTTGTTTGAGTCTGTGGTGGGTATAGTTAGAGAGTGCAGTGTGGTATGGGTGTTGGGGTGTTTGGGTTTTGGAAAAGAATTGTTGTGCCTATCATGTCCAGGTGTGTGTCTATGGGTAGAATTTTGGTTTCATCGTGCAGGTGTTGTTGTGGTGATGTTGATGTGCATCCTTTATGATTCTTAGAACTTTGTTTTGTGTGGTTGGAGTTTCTTCATGTTATTTTTAGTCAGTAGTGGGTGCCAGGTTGGAGAAGCGTAGTTTAGAGTCAGGCGAATGTATTGTTTGTATATAGTGGTGGATGTTGGTTTATTGTTTGTGAAGTCTGTGCCAGTTTCTTGTTAGCAGATGAGATTATGTTGTCTATGTGTTTTGTGAAAGTGAGATGTGTGTCAAGTGTTACTCCGAGGATTTTGGGAGTTTTGTTAAAGGGTATAGCAATGTTGTTTAGGTAGACTAGTGGGTGTGTGGCACCAAGTTGGCGGTCGGTGGTAATTAATGTAATTGAAGATTTGTTTGGTGAGGCGGACATTCTGTTTTCTGTTAGCCATGTTTGAAGTTGGTTGATGTATTGTTGTGTCAGGTTTATGGCCGTATTTAGGTTCTGGTGTGTAGTGGCTATGGGGATGTCATCTGCATAGATTGTTATAATTGTGTGATTTTTTTGTGGTTGTGGTAGATCGCCCGTGAATAGGTTGAATAGTGTGGGGGATAGTATTGCGCCTTGGGGTACTCCGTTGTTGATGTTTATTGTTCTGGATTTTGTATTGTTTGTTAGTATTTGTGCTGTTCGTCCTGATAGAAAGTTGGAAATCCATTTCTTTAGGTTAGTGGGGATGTTAGATTTGTTATTTTGTGGATCAAGTTGCGTTTGGGCACTGTATCGAATGCTTTGATGATGTCGATTGCTATGATTATTGTGTTATGAGTTGGTTTTGAATTTAGGCCATTGATTGTGGGTTGTATGATGTTTGTGAGTGCGGTTGTAGTTGAGTGGTTTTGTTTGAAGCCGTGTTGGAATTTGTGTTTGATGATGTGTGGAGTTATTTTGTTTAGTATGGTTTTTTCTAGTAGTTTGCATAGTGTTGATAATAGAGAGATGGGGCGATATGATGAAGGGTCAGAGGGGTCTTTTCCTGGTTTTAGTTTGGGTATAATGATAGCTTTTTTCCAGATAGGGGGAATGAAGTTTAGGCTGATGGAGCTGTTATATATTTGTGCTAATTGAGTTAAAGCTGTGTTCCCTAGGTGTTTGAGGTGTTTGTTTGAGATGTTGTCTGGGCCAGTTGCAGGTGAGTTTTTAAGTGTCTTTGTTATGTTTTCTAGGTCAGTTGTGGTTATTTCTATTGTTGGGTCGTGGTTGAGTTTTATTTTCTTGAGGGCTTTGATGATTTTCCTGTTTTTGAGGGTGTGTGGGTTTTGACTCTGCTTTGCAAAGTGAGTTGCAAGAGTGTTTGCGTGTTGTTTGTTGGTTTGTGGGTTTGTGTGTTTGGGTTTTGATGGATTCGTGAGTGTGTGCTTGTTGGTTGGTTGAGTTTTCCAGTGTATTTATTGTTTCCACATTCTGATGTTGTTCGTGTGTTGGATGTTCTGTGTGAGGAAGGTTTGGAAGTTGTTTGAAGAATGTGTGTTTGTTAGTTAGGTTTATAATTTTATATATATATATATATATATATATATATATATATATATATATATATATATATATATATATATATATATATATATATATATATATATATATATATATATATATAATTTAAATATATATATATATATATATATATATATATATATATATATATATACATGTATGTGTGTATATGTATTTATATATATATATATATATATATATATATATATATATATATATATATATATATATGCGTGTGCGTGTGCGTGTGCGTGTGCGTGTAAAAACAATTTTTTTCATAAATATTGTGGATACGTTACAATAATGGAAATGTTTCGACTTCGACATATTAATAAGACACGTTTTCTTCTCCAAAGTAAACAATTTTATAGAAGGGATTTTCGCTCTGATACAAGTCGCAAGTTTTAAAGGTTCTTTTTAACAGATTTATTTCATAGAGTTTAAACAAACTGCTTTGCAGGAAACTTACGCAGGTATACATACACACAAACGCACCTACATACACACACACACACACACACACACACACACACACACACACACACATATATATATATATATATATATATATATATATATATATATATATATATATATATATATATATGTATATATATTTAAATGTTTATATTCTTCTGTTTTCCAGATATATATATATATATATATATATATATATATATTATGGTGGTCGCAAGAAAGCGATGCTCGAATTTCTTTGGCGGGAACTTCTAAAAAGTTGCCAATTGGTGTAAAAATGAGATTGTCAAAGTTTCAGTTCGATCGGATAACGTTAAGACCTGCCCCATCAGCCCTAAAGCATTAAAAAACTGCTATTTTTCTAAAAAAAAAAAAAAAATCTGGGTTTCCCGCTTTGAAATTAGAACGGTTTATCCTAGGAATATGTTTTTTTTTTTTTTTTTTTTAGAGAATTTTCCTTTTAATTTTTTAGGACTGACCGGAAAATCGACTTTTTCAAAAAAAATAAAAAATCGCTATAAACGTGATAAAATTTCCTTTTAACCACGCTTTTGTTGCTCATTAAATTCTTTGTATTCAAACACATCAAAGTAATATTTCAATTTAATTTTTTTTTTAAATGTATATTTTTTATAAATATTATTTATTCTTGTTTTCCAGAGCTGTAAGCAATAATGGATTCAGAACCTTCGAATTTGTCCTCTACAGCTACAAGTGGTGTAAGTTCGAGGCAGAAAGACAAGATTTTTCTGATTGGATATATGTCCCATCAAATTACTGGCAGTAAGTTGCCATCCAATGGTCAAGTTTTACGCTGTTTGTTTTACAATAAACGTCAAGTTAAACTAGAAACCAGAGATGCTGCAAGGCTCACAATCCAGGAAGTTGTACTTTTTTGGGAGAAAGCTAAGATACGTACCAAACATTTGAAAGATTGTATTGCGAAGCTTGAAAAACTTCACAAGGAGTAAGATAAAACTGAAAAAAATGCGACCAGATGCGTAAGTTAAGCTCAAAGTAAGAAAGTGAAAGCTTTTAAGTCAAGCCTTGATGACCTGTTTGATATTGCACACCAAGACGCACTGAAGAACACAAATGAAGAAGACAGACAGTTTTTGCTCCTTCAGAGACAAAAGGGACGTACTGGCTGCATGGGAGGAGTTGATATAAAATTCCTACGAGCAGAAGAGCGAAGAGCACAGAGAAAAGCAGCTGAGACGGTCAGACTGGAAAAATCAAAACTGAAACCTGTAAGTAAGCCTAGATTATAGTTTAAATATAATAGTTAGTATCTATTTTGTTGTACCTACCTAGCACCTTGGTACCTTTGTACGTAGATAAATATGTTTGTTGTTCTCAAGTTACTGTTTTTCTTTTGTGTTTCTAATCGTTTCTTTCCGTCGTTTTCTAGATGACGAAGATGTAGAAATGGAATTTTTAAGCACAAGCAGTGCTTCAGAAGAAGAGGAATCACATAGAAATCAGGACATAGAAGAGAAGGATCATGAGGACTTTCAGGACACAGGAATCGACACATCACAACCGAAGAAAAGAAAGTACTGCCGAGGAAGTAAAGAAATTATCACAGAGAAGTTGTCAGTATTGTTAGATAGATGTAATATTTCGGATAGAGACGCGGTTAGAATTGTTTCGGCTACTGCCGAAGCATTAGGGCAAGATCCACAGAAGTTAGCAATCAGTAGGTCTACCGTACGAGTCCGCAGACAGAAATTTCGAGAGGAAAGAGTACAGATTATTAAAAATAGGTTTGAAAATTCAGATTTACAAGGTGCTGTCCTACATTGGGATGGGAAATTGCTCCCAGATATATTGAATAAAGAAAATGTAGAGAGGTTGGCAGTTTTGATAAGTTGTGGTGATGAAGAGCAGTTGATAGGAGTTCCTCATATTAAAAATAATACGGGATGTACTCAGGCAAAAGCTGTTTTTTCTGAAGTGGAAAAATGGGGGGCAGTAGAAAAAATAGAAGCAATGTGTTTTGACACTACTGCTGTCAATACTGGTCGTTTGAGAGGAACCTGTGTTTTATTAGAACAATTATTTGAAAAAGATCTTTTATACT